>JAYKAV010003454.1:1192274-1313472 GCA_035582835.1 Phoebastria nigripes
AGAATGCTTCATCGGCCTCTTCATCCTGGTTGGGTGGCCTATAACAGACTCCCAGCAGGATATCTGCCTTGTTGGCCTTCCCCCTCATCCTTACCCATAAGCACTCGACTTTGTCATCACCACAGTCGTTAACCTCTAGACAGTCGAAACACTCCCTGACATACAGAGCCACCCCGCCGCCTCTCCTTCCTCGCCTGTCCCTTCTGAAGAGCTTATAGCCATCCATTGCAGCATTCCAGTCGTGAGAGTCGTCCCACCATCTTTCTGTTGGACACATTCTGACCTGATTTTCACTAGGAAGAATAATGCACACATTCTTTCTTGTTCTCTATTCATTAAAACTCAGACGTATGCTTACGTATTGTTTTATGAAACAATTAACCAGGTCTACAATATCATTACAACAGTGACCTCCAGTGAAAGATAACCATAAAACGAATCACTCGCTGACAGGATAGCCATAGAGAGGGGCTTTAAAAATTAAATTGCTTTACAATATTTGCCATATTTCTATTTTCTTTCAGAAACATTCAATAGAGATAGAAGCTATGACCACTTTATGAACAGAGTTTCAAAAGTCCAGTATTCTACACCTTTGCTTACATTATCAAAATAATTTCTGAAATGGTGTGTGATACATTTAAAATAGAACTGTGTGAGATGTGATTGTTTGCAATAGAGAAAGACGTGACTTGATAACCCCCCAAAATCCTTTAAATCCTATATTCATAATGATAATCAATACGGAAAAATCCCAGGAGCTACAGGTACTTTGTGTTATTTTAGTATGATCCCTGATAATACTTTCCTACCATCAGTTACCAATCAGACCCCGACCTCTCATTTCAAATGACCTTATGTTACTGTTTTTTTCATTTTCTCATCAGTGCATCAGAGTTGGGGGCTTAAAGTGACATACAATTAAGTACACCTACCTTCCTGATGGTTTATCAATTTTACAGTGATCCATCCACTCATCCAGTCCCACAATCCTGTGAAATCTGTCCAGTAAACCAGGCAAAACTAAAATAAAAAATCCACTCCCCACACATACAGGCTGGAAATGAGTTTCCACAGATCCTGCTGATTTCTATTTCAAATGCAGTCCATGAACTTTTGAATTTTGGGTTTATAGTTGCTATTCTGTTCTTTTGTAAGATGTAAATGACTTCTTGAGGCTTGGAGCCTATGAAAGGAAATGACAAGTGGACAAACAACTTCTGCTCTAATCTGTGCTGCCACTCAGGAGTCAATTATTTTAAGGAAGGTGCTTTGCAACATGCTCCTTTTGTTCYGCTCTCCTCCATATTTGCAAAAAGAGTGGATATACTGCAGTAGCTAAAAAAGGTTTTATCTCAAAACAATGAATAGTTACAAATTGAAAAGCTTTGCACAGAACCTCAATTGTTTTACCAAGGAGGTAGAGGGCAAAATTTGTTATTAAAAGACGCAGATGCCATCTGTTCATTGGGAAAATAAACTGCATCATTCACCTAGTATRTCTCTCATTCTTGCCAATATACATGATTCAAACGGAAGTCACATATTTTTGCAAAAATTATTCATATTGCACATGGAGTCTGAACAATTACTTTTTAAGCACGGTCATCCCTTCTTCTTACCAAGGGCCTTCAAGAAGGCCCCCGGCAACAAAAAGTGACTGAATCCTCATAAACCATATTTTTCTGAATCAAGCTCTCACCCTGCCAGCAATCCCCTTCCTGCTCTATTGACAACACCATATGCCAAATAGGCAAATTCTTTCAGGAGTGGAACAGCCACAGGTATTGCTGGGGCAGGATTTGAGTACTGTTACGTAAAGATTAACTATTTGAACTCTATCTTGTTGTGAAGGGATTAAGCCCAACTGTGAGGAGAAGACCAGTAACAGAAAAGGGCATAAGGAAAACAYGAAACTTTTCAGGAAAGGGAAGAGGACCATACGTTTTGGGTTTCAAAGCCAAAAGTCAGAATGGATTTGCAGAGGGGATTACAAATGCTCATGTTTATGAAACCCGCCCTGACTGTGGGTCAGGAGTCCAGGCACAGCCAAATGCCTTTTTAGCTTGAACTGCCTATGACTGTTGTGTGTACACAGAAAAGACACACCAGTGTCCACAGAGACACACCAACACCAAAAGACTGCAGTACATTTAAAAAAGGTAATGCAAGCATCAAAAACTGCAGCAATAACAACGAAAAACTGCAAACCATAATCAGAAGTTCTTAGCTTACACAGTCAATTATTTTAAATCAACTGTTTCTTACATAGAAGAATAAATAACAAGACATAGGAAGTAGAAAATTGACTTTAGATGGATAGCTTCATTATTTCTACAAAGTAATGATATGTCTCTTTCATCTTAAATATCCTAAAAATGCAGAAATTGGTCTGAGATGCTTCTCTCCACAGGGTGTAGTGACAGTTAGATTTTTCCTCTTTGTTCAGAACACTCAAACTGAATCAAAGTCACCTTGAACTTCTGTGCACTAGTTATGTGTAAGGAAGACATGCAGCCCAAAGCAAATGGAAAATCAGTCAAGATGTTTGAAAATACAGGTTCTGCAGCAGTGAAATGAAATTAATTTGTATTCCCAGATTAGCGGGCAGAAAAATCAAGAGTAACTTCCCTTTCTCATTCTCTCCTTTTCTCACTCTCCAACCTTATATATGTATTCTATAGCACAGGACATTTTCATATCTGTATTAAACTTACAGTGCTACTTGCCTGGAATAAGACAGCTGTGCATTTTACTGACAGCCTCAGCTGTAGGTCAAAAGTCTACACACAGCTGAAAGTCCTCCTAGCGTGACCAGCATATGACTCTATGCATTGTGTGCCCAGAGACAGATCAACGCCCAAAGACTTTCCATCTACCTGTACAATTACAGAAGCAAAGTTCACAAACTCGCAGCCTTCAGCTTTGTATATTTGTGTGGGTGTTTTAATATCCATACTGGGCAAGGTGTTGCAAAAGGATGTAATTAATTTAAAAGCCTTTATGTATTGTCTCACCAATGCAGGTGAATTAAACTCAGATTGCAGAGGACAGTTAACCATCCTCAGCTGTTTGCTCTACTTCTCTCCAGCGGATTACCATCAACACCGCGCAGATGGGCAAACCACATATGAAGCATACCCTGAAAGCATCACAGTTAACAGCCTGATGCTTTCAGGCAAACCAAGATTGATTCTGGGCTGTAAATTGCCGCAGGAGATGCTTAACAAAAAGCTCAGTAGTTTACACAGCGTGCATAGGGCAGACTTGTCAGGAGAGCTGCTTAATCAGACATCTCAAAAAACTGTCCCTGCCCAACTGCAATACTCAAAATGGATGTAAGCAGCTTGACGCTTTGAAATCATGCAAGTGCTAAACAGGTTTTTTTTCAGCAACATTGTTGCATATTTACTTTTGCAGGTAATGCAGGTATTTCTGTTAATCTCCTTCTGCTTTGCAAACTCAGAAAAAATAAAAAAGAAGACAGGTCTGTCGGGGTGGCTTCTGTAAGAGCCTACGGAGTGTGCACAGCTCCTCCAGGGAGTGATTTATCCCTTTCTAAGACAGTTAGCTGAGACATGGAATTGTTTTCTGAATTCTCACCATTCCTTGATCACAAAGCAAGACTAGGTGATGCTCTCAGACAACGCACCTAACTCGTAAACGTTCAGTTGGATGTCTCCTATCCTGAGCAAACCTCTGTTCTGATTCAGGTTTCTCCTTACCATGTATTTCCTCYTTTCTCAGACAGAAAAAAAGAAAAGAGAAAGGCATTTCAGCCACTTTGTGCACTAGATTACTACCTGTCTACTGAGTTTTGACATTAGAAAGATTCTCCTAATGCTTAGCCTAGATTTCCCCTCCTTTAATGCTATCATATACTCTTAATTACATTCCCACTTTCTTCTATGCTAAATAGAGCCACTGTTTCTATTTATGGAAATTAGAAGAGATATTTCCAAGTCTATGAACAGTAAAAAGAGCTTGCTCTTGCATTTGATAAATGAGTAGATACCATATCAGAACAAAAGGAAATAACATGCTTCTGAAGACACACTTGGCTTTGCCTTGTCAAATCATCCACATGACTCATTTAAATCTCAAGTATTCTCTGCGGGATTGGCAGGATACCATACACATCTGAAGCCGAGGTAATACCAAAACTTCACAGATAGTCTTTTCAGCCTGGGAGTTCTTACTGCTATGCATGCATTACTTATTTCCTATGGAAATCAGAATTTGTGGATTGTTACTAATAACAGCAAAAATGTGAGCTGAAAATATAAGATGAGACATCAAAATGCATTTTCTCAGGTAAATTTGTACTCAAATACTAGCTTTAATATTTAAAAAAATTATTAGCTAAATTATTATCTCTAAAACTAAATATTGATGTAGTAAGATGATTTACGTTTGGTGAGGACTCCACAATTCCTTTGCACAGATTTTGTGTTAAAATTCTTTTTCTCACCAAGTAACCTTTTTCTGAAAAGAGGAATAAGAGGAAGCTGCCATTCAGCCTAAATTAAATCGTTTCTAAATTCTAGCCAGACAAGGTTATTTTGTCCTCACCTCCAAATACTTCACTAGGTGCCAGTATCCTAAGATCAYACCCAGCGGTTACACACATCTGAGAAACTAAAAGCGCTCCTAAGAAATTTCAGTTTGGAATAAATCTCCAAAGTAAAAAGAACTTTTTTGCTGCTTCTGTTCCATAATGTTATTTTCTTTTAACACTAAAACTTCATGGAGTCATTACCATTTGGAAAAGATATGAGGCAAAGTTTATCTACCACAGAGTCAAAACCAATTTTCTCATGAACTTTACTATGGCAAGGAAAATAAATTAGAAATAAAGGTTGATGAAAAAGACCAAGTAAGATTTGATATTTTATGTAAAAAAAAGTCCCAGAGTGGTTTGTGGAAATGATAGATGCATAAAGAGAAATCACATAAAATCTCTGAAAGAAAAATGGTACTGATTTCTAAAGCTAACAGAAAACTTTGTCAAGTAAACTAATTATGGGAGCAAGTTACGCTTATGCATTCCCTATTACCGTTTGGTTTTGAATTAAGTACACTGTTAATTTATGCAAAAACCTGTAACTTTTTATAATGTAAATATATTGCTTCTAGGCTGATTTATTACTCTTATTTTCTAAATTGTAAGGTCTTTGCAGTAGAGGCATTTGTAAAGTCTGTATGTTTTTACAGTAGCTTGTACAATGGAGGCCTGACTTATTAAGGCATCTGGGTACTCTAAAATAAACTGATAAATAGGTATCAATACAATATTCTTAGAAAGTTTGAGATCTGTGAAGAAACACATACTGAGACTGGTTTTTCCTTTGTCTTTTTTTGCAGATACTGCATCTGCCTTTTTTGTGAAGGGGAGAAAAAAACAAAAAAAAATGGTTTTAGACACTTAACATAATATTTTGCAATATTAACTCAATATGAAAGCAAATAATAGTATGTTGCCTCAGACATTCAAAATATTGGCAGTTACTTCATTAAAATTTATGAGAGTTCTTTAAAGTTGCATAGATTTTTTGATAGGTTTTGAGAAATGAAAGTGAAAAATCTATACTAAGTATACAGAAACACATAATGTGATTTATGAACAGCTTTTCAATCTRGAAAAAGAGGGGAAAAATAAGAGGCAGGGGAAAAAATGGAATGAGAAAGAGATTTAATTGCACTATAAGTGTACATTATTATGGTATTTCTCAGCCTTAAAGTGAGGAATAGAACAGTCTACCAGAAAACATAGCATATACCATAACAAATTAGGTTTTAAGTCACACAGGGAAAAAAAAAGCCTCAAACATGCATCATTTGTAAGGGTTTCTTCTGCCTTAATTACAGATATTTGATGTGACGTTAAATGATTAAGAGGACCAGATTGTCAGTTTTCATCAGCAGACACTTAAATAAGATGACAACAAGTAGCTTTTGAAGAAATTGTTGTGAGAGGGGGCATCTTTACAAGAAATCCCTTGCTATTGCAACATGGAAATTCTTCTCTGAAATCCTCTGTAGGTCAGTGCTGAAGATTAACACTTCAGTGAGATGAGAAAAATACCAAGWAAAAGGCAAAGGGGGACAGATGAGCACAAAGCAGGCACTGACTCTGGCAGTCCACAATGACTTGAGAGGGAAATCCATGGATCCCCATTTCTCATGTATCTTGTCTTCAGGGAATGCACATGATCAGGTATTTTCAGAAGTATCTATTTTCACATCTTGATTTTGATGCCTGATCTGTGACAGAGTCCAGTATCTAAGGAAACTGGAGGTGGATATTATGAAAAACTGGTATCTAAATTTTTTCCTCTATTTCAGTGTTCTGTATCAATGAGGCACTAACAGCCAAGGGGTTGTATGAGGATCAAAGAGTCAAGTGCTGGTGAAACACCTTGAATATATGAAGTGCAATTTAAAAGCTGAAACACTGGCTGGGCTGGGCCAAAGTAGCTTCACTGAGCTGACTACAACACCGGCTGATGCTGGTTTTACAGCACCTGTGTTCAGACAGGGCTTTCCAAGGTGGAAAACAACCCTACAACATCATCCCTCCTTTCCCACTGAATCTCAAAGTCTGCACACTCCACTGCTGGACACTGCATTTCTTGATCTTACAATTTGTTCTTGAAGCCCATTAATTACAGGTTCTTTGGTACTTTTCTGATTCACCTACTGAAACAGAACAACCACCCGCAAAATCGATCCAAATATATTTGTTTGCATTAAGACTTTGTAACTATGTGTCAGTCCTACAATATACTGTGTAATCACTCCCATGGATTTTGCTCACCGTCCTCAAAGTAGTGATTCAAGAATTGGTTTTGCATTAAATGCCTTTTTATCTTATTAATGAATTCCTCCAAAGGTAATTTTAAACTTTAGCCTTCTCAATTAAGGTGKTAAGCAAGAAAAAGTATTCTACTTCATGCATTAAATGGCATACCAAATAATTGCTCTAGTTAAAAATTATCATCCTTTGAAGAAGCTGCAGCATTTTTGTTCACCTGCAGTATTTTTGTCCACCTGCAGTGCTTGCTCTAGCTGCTTCAGTTTTCAGAATTAAAATGATCATGCTGTCAGCTTTGATCACTGCAGATGCTTTCCAGGTTTTGCTCTTCCCTGGAATATAAACTTTAAAGTTAACTTAGATGAATTGCATTTAGTCGTAATAACGCCTTGGCAATTTCTCTACGAGCCGAAATAGACAATTTAGGCAGCATGTAATATTTAAATCCTTTATGCTCACTTTACTTTTTCCAAAGGATGTCTAAGGCCTTGTATATTAGAGCAGTCATTTTAAATAGTGCTTCCTAATGAGAAGGGTCTATGGCAGTAATCTCTGCACTACAGAGASATGCAGTTTTAAGTAAAAATAAAAGGGATCATTTGTTGTAAGCTTTTGTCTGAGTGACAAAGATGTTTAGACATTCAAGAAAAAAGAAAAAGGCATTGTTACCTGAATATCCTAGAATTGTTTTCTTAAAATTAATTACCTATGCATGTTGCAGTTATGTAGTGTGAAATACATGTTCCAGAGTTTAATAGGCTCCCCCAGTCTTAAAAAACAGGGCGGGAAAATGCAAAAAAAAAAAAAAAAAGCCATTCCTTGATATTCATCTTGCAGTTTTCTAGTCCTCATCCCCTTCATATTCCGAGAAACACATCTCACCCTTTGCTATTTACATCCTTTATGTTCTGCAATACATTATTGCTTATGCTGATACTTCTATGGACAGCATCAGTCCTCACAAACTCAAATGAGGTTAACTTCAAAACAGCAATGCCTAGAAAGAAACTTTGACAGACTTGGAGATTTGCCCACTGTCACCCAGGAAATCTCTTGCAGAGCAAGAAGAGAAACCCAAAACTTTCATCTAACTTCTTGATGTCATTTTGACAATCAAGTGCCCAAAACTAAACAGAAGGAATACTGGTTTCATTAATGCCACAACTGGAAGACCCCATGCCCTGATGGAGCTCTATGAAGTATGGATTCTACATGCCTTCTGCTCCTTTGGCTGAGCACTGAGCACAGACTATCAGAGCAGGCAGTAAGAGTGGCAGGAGAAAGCCGAGAAACAGCACGGCTTCTAATTTGTGTAGTAGCTCCATCTACCCAAGTGGAGTTTCCTTGTAAAGACTCCCTGCCTAGAAAATGTTCTGCACAGTTTTGGAAAACAATGTTCATCGCCTGTGATGAATACTTGTAAACCAGGAGCTTGTCAGAGTCTACGGAAAGAGCATTGCTGAAGGTGAGCTACTGCAGCTTAATGTTATTGTGTGCATCATTATCACCCACACAAACCTTTTGATGGATGGATGAATAATTCCTGTGTGTGGGAAAGTAACACCAAGTGATGGATTTCACCAGCATAAATATCACCAGCAATTAGTTAGAACAGTTAAAAAAAAAAAAAAAAAAAAAAAAAAAGAACAGTTAAAAAAAAAAAAAAAAAGAAAAAAGAAAAAAGACAGTACAGTCAACACTTGAATTTGGAAATACATTAATTTTTAGATAAGTAATTCTAATTGAGAGTTTTATATACCATAAGAGAGCCTTCAGAATGGGATGAAGTTTGTTCTACCTTTACTATGATTGCAAAAGGGATGCATAAATGATGAAACATCTTTCAAAGAAGGACAGTGAAGAATATTTTCAGTTTAGTTTTCCATCTTTTTTGCTAATACAGAATATGAATGTTCCTGGGTAATATGATCTCCATATAGACAGTCCCTCATAAATGATACAATGAAATTCTCCATACCCAGTATTTGGCCAGTAAATGTTTAACATTATCATGGATAAAATCAGTTTTGCTCATGACCAATACAGTAGATAGATAGCTATAATACAGGATGTCTCAATATCTTCCAACCACAGGCAGAAGGCCCAGAGAGCTCTTCTTTCAGAACAGCCACWGATATTTCTGCCTAACAACGAAATTATGCCTATTTTTCTTTAAAAATAGAGTCTTTTCAAGAGGACTAAGACATACACTGCTGCTGTTCTTCGCTAACTCAAGTCACTCAAACTCCCCTTCTTGGTATGTATCACGCTTTGTAAGAAATACCAAATTAATCTATACAGTGTTTCTTAAATTTTACCAATATGTTGCAGGTTTCTCTGCATCCTGTAGTACGAAATATGGCTATGAATCACTTGTCTCTCTATCAAGAATTGCTTTACTTGCAGATAACTGGAAGATGACAAAATGGCCAGAAAATGGAAGCAGAAAACTGAAATTGCTGATGGAGGATCTCTGTGTCACTGAAGCACAAGAGTGATTTCTAAAGACAGAACAGAGAAGGAGTTGGTAAATCATGAACAACATTGGGAGAAGTCTCCTATGGTGGATGTTAAGTAGGACCTGCAGTCAAGGGCTAAATGATAAAGCATCACAGTAGGCCAAACTGGATTGAGGAGGACGTGAAAAGGACTTGAAAAGCCCTTACTTGAAGGATGGAAATGACTTTAAAGACATGCAGTTCCGTATCTGTATATACACGTAAGTGATAGAAAGAAGAAAACAAAACAGATCTTCTTGATGTAAAAATAAAGAAACAGATGTGCCTGAAGCACGGTTCAGCAGCTTCACGTCTTTCAAAGGTCTTACTTTGGTATGAAATCAGAGTATTGGAACAACACATCAAATTTTAGGAACTTCATGGGTGTCGTGGTTTAACCCCAGCCAGCAACTAAGCACCACACATCCGCACGCTCACTCCCCCTCAGCGGGAATGGGGAAGAGAATTGGAAGGGTAAAAGTGAGAAAACGCATGGGTTGAGATAAAAACAGTTTAATAATTGAAATAAAATATAATAATAAAAATAATAATAGTAGTAGTAGTAGTAGTAGTAATGAAAAGGAAAATAACAAAGAGAGAGAAATAAAACCCAAGAAAGACAAGTGATGCAAATGAAAACAATTGCTCACCACCAACTGCCCAATGCCCAGCCAGGCCCCGAGCAGTGCCCCCCCCGCTAACCTCCTCCCTAGTTTTATTGCTGAGCATGATGTCATATGGTATGGAATATCCCTTTGGTCAGTTGGGGTCAGCTGTCCCGGCTGTGTCCCCTCCCAACTTCTTGTGCACCCCCAGCCTCCTCACTGGTGGGGTGGGGTGAGGAGCAGAAAAGGCCTTGACCCTGTGTAAGCACTGCTCAGCAGTAACGAAAACATCCCTGTGTTATCAACACTGTTTCCAGCACAAATCCAGAACATAGCCCCATAYTAGCTACTATGAAGAAAATTAACTCTATCCCAGCCAAAACCAGCACAATGAGATTTAACTGATTGATGTTATATGGCATATACTCTTGAGTAATTGTTAGAAGTTGATAAATAAATAAACAAATAGGAGTATCATATCACTGCTTAGGTTGTACAAGTATAAGATTAAACATTCCCTATTGGCTTCATGCTCCCTCCAATGCAATCTACGTAGCATCAATGTCCTTTCTGAAAAAAAAAMCAAAYCACACACACAACAAAACATTTCTGGGGCAGCACCTAGGCTATTTTCAAGCCTGCTACAATGTATGTATAAAACAGTACATAACTACAGATATGCTTGCTTGGTCTTATACTGAGTACACATATTAGCCAAACGATTAAGTGACATTAGGTATCACACTGGTAGATGAGGCTTGGGAATCCTTTAAGAGATGCACTGAAAGTTATGAACTGCATTTAGTGGAACACAGGGCCATGTAGGAGGGACTGTACATGCAGCTCCTTGGTGTCCAGATGGCTGCAACACACTGTCTTCTGGGAAAAGGTGTTTGAAGGTACTATTTCCACATGCATTAGGTACTGACGACTTCTATTTTTTAACTGAAGGTCATATTTTTTTCTTGGTTTGGTTCCTGCAGTTTATTTGGCACCTCCAAATTCTTTCCATCAATTTTGGGAATACTGAAACTCCAGCCCTACTTCACTTCTTGTTCCTTAGACACATCTCTTGCACTTATTTGCTATCCCTAAAACTGTGAAGCCCTTGAGCTCAAGACAGATGGCAAGGCCTATTTAGTTACCAAATGTTCTTCTGAAGAGACAAATTCAGGTAGTGAAGGGGGATTACATACGGCTAGACCTAGATTTTAACAGGTTACTGACTCCATTGAAAATGCTATTTCAAATCATACCTTACGGATATTCATATTTGAAAAAAATCCATTATTTGTATCTTTTGGAGCAAGGAGAGAGAAAGCAATCTTTTATTATATATTATAAATTTTACAGCTTGAATCATCTGAAATAAGGTGGATATATTTAAGAATGAGAAATCAAATTCCCATTTTT
Organism: Phoebastria nigripes; assembly: GCA_035582835.1. NCBI lineage: Eukaryota > Metazoa > Chordata > Aves > Procellariiformes > Diomedeidae > Phoebastria > Phoebastria nigripes. Next base: position 1,203,605 of record JAYKAV010003454.1, read on the forward strand.
CCATTTTAGATTAGCAGAACTGTGTTTTCTGTTGTAATTGTGTTTTTTGATGCTTCATTTACAATCCAACATGCAGTTTGGTATGGAAAATACGTATAAACACACACACATGCTCTCTTTCTCTTTATATTATATACTTATACAGTATGTGACAAATAACTGAAGCATAGCTTAAGACTCTGATAGCAAATAGTCCTGCCATTTGTTTTGAGATTCGTGCTGTATTCTGTTAACTTCCTTTTGACCATTAGGTGTCTTTCTTTCCTTCTTATTAAAGGTTCATTGCATTTGTGTTCTCTCCTTTCTCTCTTAGGTGCAGAAGCACTTTGCTTCGCCTTACCTCTATTTTGAGTCAGTTCCCCACAGGCATATACGCTACTTCTGCATTTTTAATGATCTCATCCCTACATTATCTAAGCTCCAGAATGAAACATTTATGTGCAATATCTTGTAGATCAGAGATTCTTTCCTGTGTCTACACAATACATTGGTTTTACATTTAAAAGGCAGTTCGGGGCAAAGCTAGTTTTTCTGTACTCCTTTTGGATCTGGTCATAGAAGCTGAAAATCAGCTACCTATACGAAACACTACTGTAGAGTTTAGATCATTATTTTTGGACACCTGGGACTTCCTATGCGATTCCTCAGACCCAGCTATATAGTATTTCAAATGCCAGGCCTCATCTTGCATGTTCTTAAAACTACTATTTTAAATCTGATTGAGCTGATGGAATTGCAATCACGGCATGAACTAGCTGGCTGTTACCTGTCTTAAAGTTACCTTGGTTTCATTAGAAAGAAAACATGTTAGTACTAATCTAAAAAGAAGATGGTGAGCAGAAGTAAGTATCCATATACAGATTCTTCATTAAGTTAGTGAAATTGGCTTAAAAACAATGTGAGTTATAGCAAATCTCTTTATTTTGGAGACAAGATCTAAATCAAGTTCAGCATTACAGTACACAGTAAAGACAGAAGCATCAATCCGGCAGGTTACCAGAGATGGTTTCACCTTCATTTTCCACATTCTGCTCCCAAGCAAGGAGTTGTGGAAAAAATGAAACAAAATATAAGATTATGCATACTTTTGATTGCAGTACACAGTCGAAATTCCCAACCCTCCATTAACCTTCCTTAACTAGAAATGCCCTGAAGGACAGAGGGGAAGATATTCTGGCGTTATCTGCCAGCTCATTCCAGGGTAAGCAGACTGACTGTGTTTCACCCTGGGCTGAGCTGCCAGGTTGCTGTGTGACCCTAACTTCACCCTCTGTGAAGCCTGTGCCTCAATTTATTGACCTTTTACAAATGGAATAATGACATTCATCCACCCATTTAAGGGTCTCTAAGGAAAATTATTTATTGCTTTTATTATTCTACAATCTTCTTGAGATTTCTGGTTCCTTTTCAGGCATTTCAGTATCTTAACCTTTTTTTTTTTTTTTTTTTAGTTTTTAAGAAGCAAACCTGACAGTTACATTCACATCATGTATTGACTGAATTGAAAGAGTCTTAAAAATTAATGAAGAGAATGGAATATTACTTAAAGAAGCAGAAAAAATAGAAAAGCAGGCTAAAGAAACAATTTGAGTTGCAACTTCATCGGGGTAGTTAATGATTCAAATTAGCTTGGTAAAGGAATTTGAAATAGACAATCAATGCTTTGATGTTTTTTAATCACAGTAAACAGTAATCGTATCTCAAGCTGTACGGTTGGAAGGAAGCCTTGGGGAAATTAGACCACTGGGCCTATCAAAAGTGCTGGGCAGAAGAACATTTTAAAATAACTTTCAAAGTATAATTTAAACTATACTAATGGACAGAAGTCATTTCTGCTATGTACTTTACAAATGGAAAGGCTACACTTGCCTAAGTTGCTGATGGTATCTCATCTGAAAATGACAATATATTCTGCTTTAATACCCTTTTCTCCTGCTTCAGAGGTTGACAGGCTGATAAATTGAGTGTCATTTGGCAATTCTGCACAGGGAAATTTCTCTGCAAACAAGTCAAAATTAGTTTCTGTATCTCTTCATTCCTGAATAGAGATTTACAACAATTGGGTAGCCTTCCAATACATTTCAGTGGTTTTAATAAAGAAGTCCTCAGAACAAAACACTGTAGTCTTCAAAAAAATACATCAGTAAACGTAGTTCAGGGAGCTGATCTACCTGACGTCTTTCATTCTTTCAGAGGTTACTTTGGTTTTTTGGAAATTTGGACCTAAGTGTTGTCTCTCTTGCTCCTTCACCCCACACAAAAATCCTATCCACTGACTTCAGTGACACTCTCACCTTAGGCTCTCTTGAGCTGCGGGCTGAAGGCCAGCTGAAATTTTTCCAGTGGGGATGTAGAATAAGCCATGTGAGCACGGTTGGTTTCCCAGTGCCTTTCTCTGCTTTATTACTCTGTGGCCAGAAGGACAATCAAGTTCTAGACTTCTCTACAAAGAAAAAAATATGCAGCTGCTCAGCTTAACAAAGCATTAAGACCCACATATACCATGCAGTACAGCACATACCTTGGCACATGCAGCACAGGAAGGATGCAGTGGCTTCAGTAGGGCTTTTCCAATGCTGCCGATATGCTTAAGTCAGATAACTCAGTGGCTCAGACCCAAATGCAGGTCTTTCAAGCCTACATTCAGTGAACACACACACACACGGTGCTTAAGTTGCTGCTAACTTGAGGCAAAAGAGAACCAAAATTGGAGACCTGTCAAATGTGAGAGCTCTTCAGAGGGAAAAAACACAAATCATGGCTTCACTCCAGAACACATTCTTTATCTGTGTCTCCTATAAATACTAGAAAATGTTTTCCAGAAGACATTCAGAGAGGAATTCAATGTGTGTCACAGCATCAATATACATAATCTTGTAACTACTTTAATACTTTCTTCCCTAAGTAGAAAGTAATAGAAGATACTTCCTGAAATTGAGCATAACCTTTAGAGATGGCAAGTGTTTAAGTGGGAATCCCGTATAGGTGTGTTAAGAAGCATTAATATTTCAACAGTTTAGTAAGTTTAATATCATCAGACGCCAAACTCCCAAATAAAACTGAAAGCCATTTCAGTTATCACTGAAAAGACAAGAAAAAACTGCTGAAGATTTTGATAAAAGGATATGCATGTATGTACACAGCTACATGCACTGCTCATGAGCACAACTAATAATATATTAAAAACTTCCCCATATTATTACTAAAATTTCACCTCTTTTTACTGACAAAAATATAAAGTGATGTGACTTCTATTCAGAAGTTGAAAGAAAGAATGTAAAGGCAATTTGGGGTTTATCAACGTAGACAACTCATAGGTGTAAAACTTGAATAGTAAATTCTTGTAAACACAGAGTACATGTTAGCAATACTACTATTCTTAATGAGTAAACAACAGCACTATTTTCAAAGTTACCTTCCTTTTTTGAAAGTCTTTTTTATGAATGGTATTGGCTAACAATCAATTTTAATGATTTAGTAATTGAATTTACTGATAGGTGTTTCAATCTCTTTGATACTTATCTAAAGCCTGTTGAAATGAAGATGAGTCCTTCTAGTAATGTATACATTGTTTTGATGGAGGTTTTTGAACACTGAATTTATCAGCAGCTGTCTAGCCTGCGGTTGCTGAGGGTCAGATACAAAATTCTAAACATGCTCTCACTGGAGGCATTTAAAAAAAGACATGTTAACACCCTACTCAGGGATTTGACATGCAAGACCAAGCTGCATTGAACTTTTTTTTCCTGACAAACTGAGCAGCAAGTTCAGAACGCATCTCATGTTCTCTAATGCAACTCTCATGGCACAAAACTGCTTTCCAAGTGTTCTGACCTCCCTAAGGGTGCATATTTTTGGCTGCCTTTCTTCAAGTTGATCAGTTTTCATTTTTTCAAGCTGAACATCTGATATTTTATCTAGATTGAGAAACAGACTTACTTAGGTCTATTTGTTTGTTTCTCCTAGAGGTGCTTGCAACATCTTTCTAATTAATAAAATCCGCATACTTCATCAGCATACACTTTATTTTCTTTCCTCAACACTCACTTAAATGTTAATGATATTGGATCTAACCCTATCTCTAGGTTTTCTCTTTGAGACATCTCATACACATTGATTATTGCAATTTACCAACTCGGTTTCAGTTTCAGGACAGAGCAGTATTCTATTCAATATAATGTAGGTAATTACAGTAGATATTATATGTCCTATTCTAAAACAGGAATATTGCACTGAATGCTCTATTGATTTAGATTCCCTTCCCTACCAGCCTCTATGAATTACTGGAGCTGCAGATCACAGTCAAGCCACTCAGTGGAGAAACTGTCCTGGCTATTTGTATTTAAACCGAAGCATTTTATAGCACTGAAAATTGATCCCAAATGTGGGAGTGTTGTCAGCTCTGAGCATAATTTGGCATACACTTATCCTAGTATAGAATATCCTTAGGGATTCACTTCCACAACTTCATACATTGGAGTTGTAATTACATCCTGCTAGTATCACAACATACAAACCTTCCAAGCAAGAGCCCGTAATTACAATGTTGTGAAACTTCTGCTGCTCAGTAGTACAAATTACCATCGAACATTTTGGTGCAAGTAGACAAAATCATTGGTACAGCCAAAGTAAGGAGAAACAAAGGTGGCTTTACATCAATCACCTTTACCCTCTGTGTTGCAGACATCCAGTTGCCCTACATTATTACATGATGATGCCTGCAATAAGTCCATGCAGAAATTATGAGCCAGAGTGAGTATGAGGAAGCAATTACAGCAATTCGTTTTGTGACAAATGTATGTCACACAGTTTTGTCAATGTTAAGCTTCCTTTGCTGCAAGGTCTCCGAAACAGAGTTCAATGTACTCCCTAGCCTAGCAACAGCAAGACCATGCTTCATTTTAGCAATAGCACTTTGACAGCAGAGAATATACTAAGGAAGTTCCTACAGCTAGAAAAAACTCAGTGAAGGCACAACATAGAATGGAAAAAAAAATCACCACTGATAAACAGAAGCTTTGGGTGGGCAAAGCAAAAAACAAAACAAAATAAACCCATGCTGCTGTAGCCAAGCTTAGACTTGCTTAAGCTCCAGACAATAGCTCCAGAATGGGGATACAGATCAGGCATTGTATTAAAAGCTGACTGCAGCTGACCTGAACTTAATTCAAAGAATACCCCAGCTTGAAAAGAAACTTGCTGTATACAGAAGACTTTCATGGTGGGCAGAGCCCTGCCTTCCTAACCAAATACACAGTTTGTATTTTTCAGTCCTGAAGGACTTGCAAGTGCAAGCTGAGCTTGAAAAGGGTATTATGTTCAGATGGTATTTTAATAGCCTGCAGTAGTTGATGATGCTTTAATTAAAAGTGGCAGTATGTTTAGAACCCTCTTATAATGTTCACCAATCAGAGAACAAGCAGATTCACTGAAATTTCAGAAAAGTCAGAAAAGGCAACATTGGACTAATTTTAGATGGGTGAGAGTGTTCCACATCCCAGTGCAAACATCTTACAAATCTTTCCACAGTGTGTTTTCTTCCTTGTGAGTGCCATGGGAATAGAGCAGCATACACATAATTTTCATGGATTGAAGTCACACATAAATTTCCCAATGGTAATACAATCTTCAGTCTGCTATGTTAGCTAGTGCATGCTTTCAGCTAGTGGGATACAGTCCAAATTCTCTGCAGAAGAAGTAGGAAACTCTGGTGGGTTTGACCTTGGCTGGTTGCCAGGCGCCCACCCAGTTGCTCTCTCAATTCCCCCCTCTCGCTCCTCCTCACTCACTCCTCAACAGGAAAGGGGAAGAAAATAAGATGAAAAAGCTCATGGGTCAAGATAAAGGCAGAGAGATCGCTCACCAATTACCACCATGGGCAAAACAGACTTGACTTGGGAAATTAATTTAATTTATACCCAATTAAAAATAGAGTAGGATGGTGAGAAACAAAGACAAAACTGAAAACACTTCCCCCCGCCCCTACCCTTCTTCCCTGGCTCAACTTCACTCCTTCATTCCTGACTCTTCTACCTGCCCACCAGCGGCACAGGGGGATGGGGAATGGGGGTTATGGCCAATCCATAACGCTTCACCTCTGCTGCTCCTTCCTCCCCACACTGTTCCCCTGCTCCAGTGTGGGGTTCCTCCAATGGGATGAAGTCCTTCACAAACTACTGCAACATGGGTCCTTCCCACAGGCTGAAGTTCTTCAAGAACTGCTCTAGCATGTGTTCTTTCCACAGGGTACAGTCCTTCAGGAATGGCCTGCTCCAGCGTGGGTACCCGGTGGGGCCACAGGTTCTGCCAGAAAACCTGTTCCGGTGTGAGCTCCTCTCCATGGGCCGCAGATCCTGCCAGCAGCCTGCTCCGGTTTGGGCTCTCCACAGGGTGGAGCTTCCTTCAGGGCATGCCCACCTGGTTCCAGTGTGGGGTCCTCCACGGGCTGTAGTGTGGATATTGGCTCCACTGTGGTCCTCCATGGGTTTCAGAGGAACAACCTGTGTCATCATGGTCTTCTCCCCGGGCTGCAGGGGAATCTCTGCTCCGGCGCCTGAAGCACCTCCTCCCCCTCCTTCTTCACTGAGCTTGGTGTCTGCAGGGCTGTTTCTCTCACATTTTTCTCACTCCTCTCTCTCACACCGGCTGTGCAGTGTTTTCTACCCTTTCTTAAATATGTTATCATAGAGGCACCACCAGCATCACTGCTGGGCTTAGCTGTGCCCTGCAGTGGGTCCATTGGAGCTGGCTGGCACCGGCTGTGTCCACCACAGGGCAGCCCTGACCTCTCCTCACAGAGGCTGCCCCTGCAGCCCCTCCGCTAGTGCCTGGGCACAGGCACCCAATACAGAAACAAAAAGAGCAAAGGTAATAAGCTATGGTATATAGAAGGCTTTTTAAAAAAAAGTAGTATCTTTTCTCTTGGCAAAACAGTAGTTTGAGAGTTCAGCTCAAGAACATTCACGGTGACACAACTGTCTGCTTTACTTACCTCATTAAAAAAGTAATTTCATTTGGACAAAAACAAATTGAGATACTTGATAAGTGATTCCGAAAAATGAAATAAAACAAAGAATTTGAGGGAAACCAGACAGGTTTAAGGTGCACAGTTCATAATATCTACGTTCACCGCCTATGATAAAAGGTATGTTATGATGTCATCCCATTAAGTGGTACCATAAGCTCAGAATTTCACTTGAATGTCAGAGGAGAAAATGGATCAAGAATTAGGRCATGTAGGTAGACAACATCAAAAAGTGTTTCAAAAACTCTTAAGCATACACTTGAGTATGAAATTAACTTCATTACACCTTGTCTTTCAAAGTGAGTTGAAAGCCACAATTAATTTAGTCCTTTCCATCAAAGGGTCATTTCATTTATTCTCTCTATTTAGGTCTGTGCCAAAAGACTAAAATCAACAGGTATTGAAACTTCTGGACAGAACAGAATATTAAAACTGTGAAGTCGCTGCTGGCAGAAGCTATACACAGTGTAACTGGAACATAATCCCAGAAAGGAAAATCAATTTTCTAGTAAGATTACAAGAATTTAGAGAAAGACTGATGTTTCTAAGGCAAGAGCATGCTCCTCATGTTAGACATCATCTTCCTTAGAGTATTGTACACAGTGTCAAATAATTTGGCACTGATGGGACCTGGGTTTGTTTTTCTATTCTTTGTTAAAGTAGAATAAAAGTCAAAGTAATACTCATCTGCCACACTCAGTAGACTAGACTATTTCAGTTGGAAGGGACCCACAACGATCATCTAGTCCAACTGCCTGACCAATTCAGGGCTGACCAAAAGTTAAAGCATGTTGTCAAGGCCATTGTCCAAATGCCTCTTAAACACTGACAGGCCTGGGGCATCGACCACCTCTCTAGGAAGCCTGTTCCAGTGTTTGACCACCCTCTCGGTAAAGAAATGCTTCCTAATGTCCAGTCTAAACCCCCTGGCACAGCTTTGAACCATTCCCACGCGTCCTATCACTGGATACCAGGGAGAAGAGATCAGTGAACAGGTTTACACTTGTTTATTTTGATTATGTGCTATAAAAATATTATTTTCTTCCTTAGTTTCTTGGTTTTACCACTAGTAATCCTGTTTTGTGATCCCTAGTCTTTCTTACAGCGATGCTGAGATAAATCTTAAAGTCYTATTTAAATGAGCAAATCTTTCTTGATATTTTAAAGATTTCTGATGTTGTGACAAGTGATACTAATTTATCCATAGTTAATTTTTATTCTGAGCAGTTTTATGGATAAATTTCAGTACTGTATTCATTATTAATTTGTAACTCAAGAATGTTGCATACAAGACTAAACCACCTGGGGCAAAAAGAAAGTGACATTAATTACCTCATGCTGTTTGAAAGGTATTGATGCTCTTTTCAGACATATATAGAGGTTATTCAGAAAATATGTAAACAATTTGCTTTATTTCAAGGAGGAAACTCCCTGAGGTCTAGGCAACATCAACCTGATAACTACTGTTTGGAAAAATGCAGTGATCGTATAGATCGGTCAAGCAAAAGATCATTTATCAGATGTCAATAGATATTTTACCACAATCAGGCCTATTTTGAGCTACAAAAGAGGAAACTGTTTGATTAAAACTTACTGTGATCCTTGGCCCACTGCTGATGAGCCAATCCATGACTGCACAAGATTTAAAGGAAATGTTATTCCAAAATGCATGGTGTCTGTTGCACTTGCACATCAAAGGCTCCTGTACCTATCATCAGCTTAGTCTGACTATATCTTATGTTACTGTTGGAAGAAAAATAAATACAGAGGCGAACAGCAGCTCTCAGGCAATAATCTGATTTCCTTCTCAGTCTCCTGAGGCTTGGATCTTAACCAAAACCCCAGGTTATAATGCACAAAATGTAAAGTAACTCTGCGTTCTCTCTATGATCAGAGCTATCTTAATCATAGAACCACAGCATGGTTTGGGTCGGAAGATCACCTAGCCCAACCCTCCCCTGCCATGAGCAGGGACATCTTCAACTAGATCAGGTTGCTCAAAGCCCCATCTAACCTGACCTTGAACACATCCAGGGATGGGGCATCTACCACCTCTCTGGGCAACCTGTTCCAGGGTCTCACCACTCTCATTGTGAAAAATTTCTTCCTTATATCCAATCTGAATCTACCCTCTTTCAGTTTAAAACCATTGCCCCTTGTCCTGTCACTACAGGCCTTGGTAAAAAGTCTTTCTCCATCTTTCTTATGAGCCCCCTTTAAGTACTTGCAAGGTCACAATAAGTGAACCTTCTCTGTTCCAGGCTGAACAACCCCAACTCTCTCAGCTTTTCCTCATGGGAGAGGTGTTCCATCCCTCTGATCATTTTTGTGGCCCTCCTCTGGACCTGCTCTAACAGGTCCATGTCTGTCTCATGCTGGGGGCCCCAGAGCTAGATGCAGTACTCCGGGTGGGGTCTCATGTTAAATATAACTTGGAACTAATTTGAAAAAAAAAAAAAAAACAAAGCAGCAAAACAACCCCAACCAAAAACTCTCTGAGAGAAACAAAAAAGAGATACGGTAGATTTTTAAAAGTACGTTTGTGCAGACAGAGATTCTATCTTTTTATTAGACCAGCTGACAGAGTGGAAGGAAACCAGGGAAGCTCTCAAGCACAGAAGGTGTTTTTCTGCTCTAAATTGATAATGCCTTTGTGCACCTATCCTAGTCAAAACGCACTTTCACTTCTCCCAAGCCAAAAAAAGTAAGAAAAAAACCTGAATTACTCTTCAACAGTACCACTACAGAAGTGCACATGGTCACAAGAGAGACCAAAAGGTCTAAGTATGTGAGSCTGAATTAGTTATGATTTCCAACTGTGCAGCGAAACACCTTCATGAAGACTGATTTATATAAATATGATAATTACTTCAGCAGCTCCAGAGGAACAAGCAGCAGCCTCACAAAATATTCAACATATTTGTACCTAAATGGGTGTAAGTCTGCACTCTGCAAAAACTGGTTTGGGGTGAGATGGGTGAAGGAGGCTGCACAGCAAATTCCAGCTGCACTGGACTTTGCACTCCAGAGATTCTTTGTCAGTAATGCAAACAATGAAAATAATACATATCAGGACTTCGGCCTCAGCCAAGATCTACAGAGGTTAAAAAAGAAAACTCATTTAAAGCTATTTCTGTGCTTTTTGGCCTAAATATAATTTAGGAGAAAATGAATGGAAGTTCTAAACAAATTGGCTTTTCAGATTCACTGTATTTTCAGATATCACTGAAAGTACACATTTGAAGAAAATACTGAAGAGCAAGAAGGCAATAGTCCAGCTTCAATTTTAGATACCTAGTAGAGCTGACAGACCTGGAATCTGAAGTGCATCATTTTATGAAGAAGATGAAGGACAGCAAGGAACATGAATGGTGAAATGYTTACACGCGTTTCTTTAGAGAACTATTTTCTTCTCACCAGAATGACATTGTGCACTATTTTACATTACTGAAATAGTATCTTTGAAAAAGCCAACAAGCCATTTCCAAATTTTACTTTTTGAAGACAGAACGGAGTCCAAAAAGTAAGAATGACATACTGTAATTCATAAACTATTATACAGCTGTAAGCAATGTTATTCTTTCAATTCTATTTTAATAATATTGTTACGTATAATAAGAACGTGGAGTCCCACTGTGTATCTCAGAAAAAGAGAAAAAAAAAAAAGAAAGACCAATGGCCACTAGAAAAAACACACAATCCTTTCCCATAGTCAGTTACTATCAGAAGTAATAACTTGATCAAATTCCTAAGAAGTTCTGTGCTGCTGTCTTACTAGGTATCAGGCAAGTTATTCCCCTGCGTTAAAAATGGAAGAACAATCCTTGAAAAGCCACAACATTTATTTGGGTGCATGAGAAAAGCCCTCAGCCTGGTGGGAGGGCCCAGACCGTTATATTCACCATTTGTAACACTATAGATAATGACATCTGAAGGGTGTATGCTTCTACTAATGAACAGACCTGCAACATGCCTCTCTCACTGTCTTCTGGTATGTGAACCAGCTGCTTGCAGCTCCCCTCACAGCAGGGTTTAGTGGACTCCCAAATATCCCACCTTTCCCAGTCCCACTCATGATGCCAAGTACAGTATCAGTACCCCATTCATACGCTACTGCCAAGCTTGACTCCTTCTGCTGAATGATGTCTTATCTCATTTAATTTCCAACTTTCCAATATGCTGTTCTTGCCTAGGCAGATAGAGAAGGCTGCAGATATTTAATTTGAAAAAGCTACTGTCATAACAAAATTACTCTTTTGACAAGTTTTAGCTGAAGAAAAAAAGATTATCAAATGTAGGATCACTCCACTTTCCTTCAGCTGCATTGCTGGGCTTCTGGAACTGAATTTCATCCATTCAATTAAATCCATTTTGAAATGTAAAAATAACATTTACTGCAAAAGGGCTGAAGGCTTTCCTTGTTTATCTTGTTTTAGCATTTCTCAGTCTTTGGGATAAGAGTAATGAGATTCCTCTGAATTAAAAATGCAAATTCTCCTGCCCCAGAAAGATGAAAACTGTATCTGTGGGTGCTGCATTACTGGGATATTGACAGTTTATGGTAATCTGGACAGCTCAGGAACCGCTTATCGTCCAAGGATACTTACACCATACCGCCTAGGATGAAATACTCTACCAAAACATTATGTTCCACCATTCATGCATTAACCTTCATTCCAGCACTCCCACRTACCATCCTACTGCACTGTGGGCTAAAGACATTTTCACAGCTTGTCACATTGCCGTCACACCGCTGACTTACTTGACACTATAAAAGATGCTAATGGCTATGTCTAGGGATTTGATGTTTTCACCCCTTAATTATCAAAGGACTAGTTAAGTTTGTCTGTCAGCTCTGTGGAAAGTTGGGGGTGGCAGACGCTTCTCTCTTGGTCATGGGATGGCAGTCACAATTACAGCGTTCAGACTGCAGACACTGCACGCCTGCCGGAGAGATGCTGCAGCAGGTCCTGCTCAGCTAAAGTGTCTCCATCCACACCTTCCTTCACTCATCTCAACTCATATGCAGCTGCAGCTGTAATGAGCCTTGCACTGAGCTGAGAACCACAAAGCTCAAGGCCCCGTGTCCTAACTCCTCTGATTTCTAACGCAGGGACCACAGTGACCATTAAAAAAAAAGCAGCTGGATTTGTCTCTTTATGATGCAAGTAGGAAGCCTATCCTGTTCATGGATCTCTTTTTTTTTTAGGACGAAGTCTACCAGGAGAAAGGTGTTCAGAAGGAAGGTTGTCTTGCACAAACAGGGCTTCTGTAGCTGAAGCTGGTTGCGCGGTGACTCCCTGCTGCAGTGGGAAGGGCTAACCAAATTACGTGGCTAACTCCTGGAGGTTTAAGGGGAAGGCTTCCTTCTCACAGCCCCCAACAGAAAAGCTTCTTAGCAATCTGTCCAAACAATGAACCACTTCCTCCAGCAATTTTAAATGAATATGACATTCTTCTGTGGCAGGGAAATATACAACTTACATATTTCTGAATATAGTTTATTTAGTAAACGATACCCTTACTAGTGAAGGGACCTACAATTAGAAGTTTTCACATTTTTTAAAGGGATTTTTTTTCTCCCCTCCCCCTCTTGAAGACTGGAGGAAGAAACGTCATTTCTATAATTAAACTGCTAAGTTGCCGTGGTCTTTGGGAACAAAACAGAGATTGTCTCCCACCAGCTCTGTGAGCTATCGGTCCACGAGCCAGGCCAGGGATGCGGTATGCTGTAAGGAACACAAGCACGCCATCAACGCAGGCACCCTTACAGAGCGAGACAGGATCAAACGCAAGCCAGGTGCAAGCCAAACATTCAGGATTTGTACTAGAAAGCCTTACAGGAACACAGGCTCCTTCGGGAAGCCATAGCACATTATTGTTTATAAGGACAAACACTCCCAGCAGTTTCTGCCTCCTGTTACATACACTTAAAACAACAGGTAGGTTTTGTACTGCCCCATTATGTGGTACAGGAACGCACTGTGCACCCCATTTAGAGGTGGATAGAAGATTGGTTTTAATCCATCTTTCTGTGGGCTGAATTCTGGTTGGGATCTGACCGAAAGCCTTAAATGGTCTTTAGACTGTGTTGAACATACAGCTGATCTGCAGTACCTCTAGGCTGTCCCACACTGCATGGTCCCCTAAGGATGCTCTTGTCTCATGTCAGATCTCTTTCCCTTTCACTTAAATACTGCCCAAGACATCCCCAACACCAGGTCTTACAAAGAAATCCATAGAGGACAACACCATGGATGTCTTTCCCTACCACAGGGAGAAGCTCCAACACCAATTGTTTTAACTAATTGGTCAGTCAGTTCTGGACAGGAATTCAACACTGATCTCTACTTAGTAAACAAGGAAACACTAATTTGCAAATAAGAAGTTGAAATTAAGGAAATATCTAAGTATTCTGCTGAATTTGGATTTTAATAAAATATCTTATGTAACAAACATTTTTCAAAGGATATGAGAATGTCTACATTAGTGAGAAAAAACTTTTTAAAAATCTGAAACATGATTTAGGAGTGAATGCTAATTTAAATGGCACTTCATACATTAACAAAGTCTGAGTTTATATTTTATATTAATGAAATACTATCAAATGTAATCTAAACAATTTAATGGTTGGCTGGGTTAATTAGCATTTTTCAAAGACTGATAATTAGTATTTTTTTTAACCTCAAGGTCACAGCTCAGACCCAAGATCTTACTAGTTAGAGCACTGACAAATTAGGAGGACAAATATAGCATTTTCATCTGAGGATCTTAACATGTTTTACTTCTGCACGTATTTCCTCAAAACACCTACAAGTTAAGTGACAATTTTTAAGGCTCGTGTTACAAAGAAGCAGGCYGAGACACTGACAGAAAGCAAGATCTTCTTCAATCATCATAGTAGAACATGGGAAAAAGATTTTGCACATAGGCTGGTAAACTGTCTTGACAACTTTGCAAGGCTGATAAAAATATATGTCCCTTTTTATCCTCTTCCAAAACGGAAGTATCACTGTTGAGCTGACACAGTCACACAAATACATAAAAGTGCTTTCAGTGAAGACAGTAAGGGTCAAAATACTCAGAATCACTAAGCATTTCCTTTATTTAATTAAAACTTCCCTTTACTAGAAATTCATTTATTAATTAAGTACAAGACTGCTCATATAGTACTCAGCAATATGAAACCACTTTCCATACAAAAGTAATTGATTTACATCTCCTAACACCATTAACATTAATTATCACACACAACTCCTACATAGGGTGTATTGACATTTATGGTTTAGGGCAGTTTAAGTCCCAAGAGCTTCATCTACAAATATCAGAACAAAGAGCTCCTTTCCCAAACTGTTTATCAGCTTTTCACTCATTTACTACTATTTGTACTACTTAGGCACAAGAGACACCYGCTTGATATCACAGCTAAAGCTGTGGTGTGTGCTAGCCAGAGGTCTTTCCACAGGAACCTTCCAGGTGATTTAGTTAAGACAGATGACCAGCAGGAACAAGGAAATATTAGGTCCTTTCATGGAATTGGAGCAAAACCAGCAATATAAGGGAAGAAATTTGCCGGTAGTCAAGCAGAAAGCCTRCAGTGAAAACTCAGTTTGCTGCCTTAGCAACAAGACCCTCCAAGTGGTACAATAAGAGGCAGGATTCAGCTACCTAAACATAGGCAGCTTGTGCCATTTTGGATGCCCTAACCATCTGCAATTTCTGAGATGTTTGTGTGGGGCTGGCACATACAAACCAGGAGTGAGACCTGAGCTGTGCCCTGTCGGAGCAACGGCTTCAAGCCAGGCGGGATAACTTACAGCATCTAAAATGACAATAGACGCTCAGTTCCYGAAACCTGAGTCCAACCTGTGTTTGGTTCATGCCTGAGACAGAAAACACTCTCCAGTATTTTAAACAGGGAAAGCTAAGGAATCTGTCTCTTTTGGTTTTGGTTTTGTTTGATTTTGAGCTCCACTTGCAAAAAGCAGTGGAAAGCTGGTATGCTGCCAGAATCAGATCATCATTAGAAAATTCTCCTTTCGTACAAAGAGCTGTAAACATAATGCCGTGTTAATGATTCAGTTTCAACTTTCCTGATTTTCTTCTACAGACTGGTGACCTGTACAATCACCTCCTCAACTCCTTATTATTTTACAAGCAAATTATAATTAATATAAAGTAAAATCTGGAAAATGAAGTCTGTTGAAAATGAATACAAAAAAGCAAACTTCTCTTTATAATTATATGCTTTCATAGAAAAGATGGTGCACTGTACTGCACATTACATTTTTCAGGCTTATCTCTTTTCTATGAAACCACTTAAAAAAATCCGTGAAAGAAAAACATCAAGTAAATGAGGCATAAACTGATAATATCCCTAGGTACTGACTACTTTTGCACATGCCCCTCTTCTAAATTCCCTTAAACATATTGAGCTCTATACCACATGGGACACACAATTCTTACACTAATTTTCACCCCTTCTTCAGTAGGTTTCAGGGCATCTAGAAAAGTTTGTTTTCTGCCACAAAGTCTAGGAGGCTCCTTTATTCTCTGATCATTAGGAACCTTCATAAACACTTTACAACATTGAAAAAAAATTGTAGATTACAATCATAGGACTAAAAAGAACAAAATTTCATCTTGTCATAGTTGTAAAACACTAAAAAGTGCAGCCAGTGCAATTTTGTATGTATACATGTGCATGCACATATATCTGTCCCTGTCRGTTTCAGCACTCTGTTTGGATCAGACAAAGTATTTGCAACTGAGCTCAAATCCAAATTTGCCTGTTTGACACTGCAAGATATTTGGAGTGGAAATCAAAAACTGCGCTGCTTTAGAAAGCAGAGGTACCCTGTGATGTGTCAAGCACACAGGCGCTGCATTTCTGGGCAAAGGCCTTAAATCATTCTTCTGCTGACAGGTGTGCTCAGGGAGAAAGAAGGGTTGTTTATCTTAATGCCTTTCTGTGTTTTCTGCAGCCTATTGACACTAAATGCAACAAAGCACCTTGGAAAACATGCTACTGACGTAATTCTGTGCTGTGGCTGAATAACATTAAACAAAATTCATCTAGCCTTTGAAGTGCAACCTTTTTATTCTCTATTCTAAATAGTAAAATAAGTAAAAATTGTGGCTTTCATGTTAGCTGTCCCATCCTTATCTCCCTTTTCTCCAGCAAACACAAAGCAAACACAATGAACGTTGGACTAGCAAGCACACAGTAACGTATCATAGAGAACTACGCATCTGTTGCAAAATTTGGTGGCATAATAGAAAAAGAAATCAGAACTTTACAYAACTGTTTATATAAAAAGTTTTACCTACACTTGCATTTTATTTTTTCCTGAAGACTATGGGCCAAATTCTCTAGCTGTTTTTACTTAGTCTATAGCAGCCCAGAACATAGAGTCCTGCTTCTCAATGCAATTAATTGTTTAACACCAGATGTCCATGCCTGAACACTGGAAGCATATTCACTTTTCCCCAATTTTTTTAAGCCCTTACCTGTATTGACATAAATATGTTGCCATGTCATATTTGAACAAAGTGAAGCATTCCGCATAAACATTTTGAATATTCCTGGTTAATATCTCTGTAATGCAGTACAAAACAGATCTGTAATAGCCTAACACAGATTAACACAAATGACTGTAAGGTTTTACTTCATTTTTTATTAATATATGCATTTAAAAAGTGCCTAAACACCTGCTGGCTTCCAGACTGAGCTATTTTTGTCAGGTGTTTTAAAAGAACTTGTCAAAGTACTTTCAAACAGAAAGATCAAAGTTCCTATGATGAATTCAAAGGCATTGACTCTCCATATTCAGTTCTCTGTTGCACAGGGAGCAAAATAATAATGCTGGTACCACAGAGCTGACCGTGTCACAGGAGCAGCAGAAGGGTGCTGTGGCTCAACTGGCGTGTGCTCTTCCCATCCACACTTAGCAAAAAATTTTGAGAGCCCTGCATGAGGTAGTGGCCCAGGGTGGGCAAGGCAGGGATGTGCTGTACAACAGCAGCTCCTTTTTGGCTGCTTTGCAGCTATGCTCTGCCTAGTCAGGCAGCTTTGGGGGACAGAGTCATAAAATAATCTAGGCTGGCAGGGACCTCTGAAAGTCATCTGGTCCACCCCTTCAGTCAAAGCAAGGCCAACTTCAAAGTTAAAGCTAACTTCAAAGTAAGATCAGGTTGCTCAGGGCCACGTCCAGTCAAGTTCTGAGTATCTCCAAAGATGGAGATGCCACAGCCTCTCTGAGAGATCTGCTCCAGTGCTTGACCACCCTAACTGTACATTATCTTCCCTAATATCAAACTGGAATTTGTTTGTCAACTGGTATAGCTGAAGACAGCAATACATTCGCACTCTTTTCTGAGCAGCACTAAGCAAATCCAGCTCTCAGCCTCCCCATGTTGCAACCCCCTAATCATCTTGATGGCCCTCCTCACTGTATGGTGCCAATTTTACTTCTCTTTTGTTTTGCAGCTTCCTATCTATCTGCAGTGGTGATGGGCTCTTGTGAAACGGGAAGAATTATTTGTAATGAGCAATGGCCTGGGCCTCAGGGTATTTGAGCTCTGCCTCTCTTCCTTGTATTTTTCTTGTGTGAATATGGCAAAGTCACCTCCCTGGGCTTGGTTCTAGTAGGGACTGTCGAGCTCTACAACTTGWATTAAACCTACCTAAACGTAGTTATCTAGTATGCAAAACCAATGCTTGTCTATATTGATTACATGAAAAACAGAGGGTAGCTGGGCCCCTGAAATAGCCACTTCAGTTAATTGCCAAAGGTAATTTGAAAGATGGATTAGGGCCTAGTGTAATACAAGAAGGGAACGATATCAGATTGAGCTAAATCTGGGTAACTGTTGTGTAACAAATGCCTGTTATCAATGGCATCAACTTTGAACTTGGTCACTTTTTGTGTGTGCTTTTTTAACAAAAGAGAATGGCCAAGGCAGAGTTATTAAAGTGTAAGTCAGACCCAAAAATCAAGAGTTAGGGCAAAAAAATTATGAAGGCTTTAAAGAAGGTCAAGCCAGATTTCTTTTATCCATCTTCTAATTCTCCACCTCATTTCAGATATTAGTGTAGTAAAAATCACTTTGCCACTCCTTGCAAATGCGCAGTCAGTTTAATATGCCTCCAGGGGCATGAGCCCTTACTAGGAAATCAGGATCCCATTGTGCTGGGCCATGAACCCGGCAAATGCTAAGGGATGCTGCTGCACGGAAGAGCTAACAAAGCTCCTTGGACAGTGAACTGGAACACAAACTCACCAAAAATGCATCACATAGAGATGCCAAATATCTCTTAGATGGAAATGACACTTAAAACCCRCTGAGCTGTGCAGGATTCAAACTGGACCTGTAAGGGAATGGCTTTATACGTGACTAGAAATAGCTTGAGACATCCCATCTCCTTAAAGAACTTAGGTTACATCTTTCAGAATGAGCTGAAAGACAAGCTTATTTACTCAAATTTTAACATTTTTGTAGCTTACATCAGCAGATGTCCTGCTTGTAAGAAATGGGCAAAATATCGCATAACAGGCTCTGAGTATACACATTTAGATGAATACAAAACTGTTTTCAGAGGAATAGTTTTTCTTAGCTGAAAACACAAAAATGAACATTATCACACCATCCAAATTCACTTCTAAGTGCAAATGTTTTGCAATATAAAAATTATTTTCCATAATCCTGTTGAAAGACTGGCAAAGCAGATGAGTCTTGATGCCAATGTAATAGAAATCTGAAGTCTGTTCCCAGGTCTACTTAAAGTGACCTTGAAGAAGCTGTCCAATATTTTATTTGTGCAAATGAACCACTGAAAGATACTGTCAAAGGTAGAAATATGAACCATGTGTAGTTTGAAGGAAATAGAAATATTAACAGCAATTAGGAGGAGAGCTGGAACTGAGATTTATGGTTTCTGGGCTTCCTATCAAATGTATCTTTGTACATAATAACAGGGATAATAACAGGGACTGTCTGTGTCTCTTCCGCAGTTGTTCTGGTTCAGATAAAATCACGTGCTCTGGCTGTTGTGTTTATCTTAATGCTGTATATGAAATAAATGCAAGCAACTGAGAATATTAAATGATGGAAATCTGAAGGTCCAAGCCAGAATCAGTGGCACATAGATTGCTATTTCTTCTCCCTAAAGCAGGGTGCTTTAATTTCCCCTTTCCAGCTATGAAATACTTTTAAGAAGGGAGACTCAAAATACATTTCTTCAGTTTAAAAGTAAATCAGATTATAATTTCACTGAAGAAACTTTTCTAATCTTCTTAAATAATCAAAAACACTTAAAAAAAATATAATCTTTCCCACAGCAATAGAAGCTTCTCCCTTCTAGAAGGGATCTCACCAGAAAAAGGGTAAATAGCAGGCTGCATTGCCTAAATGAGTCATTATTTGTGTTGCAAAACTCAACCATTAATGATAATTAATAACTGGAAATAAAATAAATCCCACTTGACTCTCAGGAAATAAAGTGAGGTTGCAACACTTAATTTTTTTTTGCTTGCAAAATGAACACTTGAGACACAGTGACACGGGCCACCACAAAGCTACTTTTACTGCTATTTTGAGGGTAAAGCTAGACCTGAAAATACTAGTGTAGACTTTTCATAGTATTAGAATAATGACAGATAAAAAGTATTTAGATTTTGTTTCCACTAGAATACAGAAACATGACAATTGTCAAGTCATCTGCCGTTTCTTCAGACGTCTAAACTATATACTTTATATCAGCATAATATTTCATTATATGATGTGACTTTCAGTCTTATGATACTGAAATGGTTTAAAATTGCTGTATGGAACTAAATTTATTAATAGGGAATTTTATGTCAGTATCATGCTGATTCTAGAACCAGCAATAAATGTGTTTAAGAGCATGTCCTATGAAACTCAACAGGGATGTTTAGTTAAAAGGAACCACAAGCGTTGAGAGTATTAAATTGGACTTTGAGTTGTCATTTTCTGAGGGTAGTTTAAAGAAAGCTAATACACATCAAAGTGATCAATCATGTCAGCTCTTGAGTGGAATTCTCCGGGCCTCCTTTTTCTGTCAACTTTGTGTGCCTTAAGAGTATCATCAGACATGACGGCCTATTCTCTCACTTGCAGGCGGTTAAGTCAGAAGCAGCTTGCAGAACTGACAGGAGCAACTTTGATAGAAAGTGAACAGAAGAAGAAAACTGGATCCAATGTTTGTAAAATCCCCCAACAGTGTAATTATTTGTTTGCTTCTCTTGCCAGAGAARTAGAGAGATCGTAACACTAGACTAATGTCTTCAAAGAGACTGGAGAAACTGCAAAAAATGGAGTACTCTCTGTAATTACAAGAGACAGCAGCTCTGTTTTTCAGACCCTTCTCCTGATTTTAAGTCAGGAGTCTGATTTTTTCAATTTTCCTCTTCATCAATAACTATTTTCTTTCTGTGATATGAAAGGTTCATGTTGTTGTTTGACGACATATCAATTCCCCTATTTCTGCCTGCAGAAACGCACTATATACGCACCTCTCTATCTATAAAAATATTCTATCTGCTGTCCACATAGATGTGGCCTGGAGTGAAGAAACTTCTCTCTAAGCAATTGCTAAATTTCAAGCTTTTTTCTTCCTTTTCAGTAGTGAATTACTCCCCCGCCCACCCCCCAATTACACATCAATGTTTTCTGTTGGACAAATGGGGGATATATTGGTTTGTCTGGATTTCTACTATGAACTGGTTTTTAGTTAGAGAAGGTGGACTTGTAAAAATTCTTGAAGTGAATTTATTAAGAATTTTTTTAGTTTAGAAGTAAAATATATATAGTCTATCAGTTTTAGGAAGGACTTTTTTTCCTAAAGAGCTTTATGAGAAATCTCTATAAAGGGAAGTAATTAATTTACCTTTTAAAGAGAAACATCATCCTACATTTACTGCTATTGCATTTGTCAACCCCTTTCATTAATCAAGCCATTAGCTCCAAGACATCTTTGGATGAACTATAAATTAACTGTACTACAGTATCACGTTTCATTTACTAGACATATATAGCTTCTTCAAGCASTACCACCTCAGCACACCCAGAAAAAACTCCAGTTTGCATTAGCAGTACAGTTATATTTTATGGTATGTGACAAAGAATGTGAGAAACTCACTCTTTGCATTAAAAATAAAGTAAGTTTCTAATCCTCAGCTGTGTGAAAACAAGATCCAGGGGAGTCCTAAAAACTTAGGAACCCGCAGATGAATAAAAAGAAACATAAGTCAAGGATTTCTGGAGCTTGACGGATGTTTTTGAACATCTGGAGTTGACATTGCTGACTTTATTACACATTTAAACTATGATAGGCCCACTGTGACTATCTTGTGTTGTATCTAAAGCTTACTTAGTTGCCTGGAAAAATCTTGTGTATGCCTAGGAGTTACCAGTGATAACATATTTCTACTTTGAGTGGGCAAAACTAAGTTGGAAGATGTACTGTACTTCCTCAGTTTTTTTGGTAGTAAAAGAACTGATGTTTTTTCCTCCTCAAATACACTGAAAAGACCTCTACCTTTAGTATTTTTTTCTTAACGTTTCTGGTATTTTAAACACTCTGTATATTCAGAATGTACAACAGTGCAATTDTTGCAAGTAACTAGTAAGCAGCTGTAGTGGTAAGGATTTTTTTTTTAAATAGCACTACTTTGCTGTATTATACATTCATAATTATCATGATGCAACAGAAATTAAGGAGCAAATCTAGCAGGTGAGTTCAGGGGACTGAAGACTTCCTACTAACACCGTTCACTCCTGTATCCCCCGCTGTGACTTGCTTTCAAGCATCCCATGCAGGCTTGAGACGAATCTATAGGATTCAAAATAGTGCATGGGAAATTAATTTTTCACTTGTCCTCAGATTCTAGGGTCTTCTGAAAGGGTACAAAATTATGCAAATACTTGCCCTTGTCCTTTTTTGCTTTCTTACAGGAGATCCAGAATGTCAGCTACCATGAAACAGTAATGCACCATTCAAATTCACTGGAGGAAACCATATGGAGACTCTCAAGGAGTGTCCTTTGGTCCCCCAAAAGGATGGCCAAACCATCAGATTTTTTTCTGTCTTCTGTAAAATGAGCACACACACCCCCACCCCCAACCATAGCATCATGGAAGCATCTATAAGTATCAGTGCAGACTGAAAAGATTGAAAGTTACCCATTTTTACAGATAGGGGTGAGATACTTTTGTATCAGTGAAGACTTGTTTATATTACAAGTTCAAAAAAAAGTTTCTATAAAATCGTATGGGCACTAAAAGCAAGTTACACTAAATGTTACCMTTTCTTAATGCATGCTGTTCAGAGATGCTTATAACACTTAATTCTACTGCTATAAATACACACAGACAATAAAATTGAAATATTTCATATCTGAGTGTGCACAGAAATTTTATCTAAATTAGAACATGATTACTCTTACTGGAAGCAGCTTCATTACTGTTAGCACTCAGTAGGTCTCACCTCTTTCTCCCTGGGGAGAAAACCAATGGCTGGAGAATGCCATATCTCTAGTGTAGCATCTTTCTATAATTATCACAGAGATTTCTAATATTAGGTGCATTTATTTCCTAACTTTGTGGGAAGAAAGTCAACACAATCTCTTTTTGAAAACCCTGCTGTGCCAGCATTATTTGTGTTCTAATATTTTCTAACAGCCTTTCCCAGGTATAAATGAGATGTCAAATCTAAATTAACACTGTAAACACAACCTGCCCTGCCCTTTTGCTGCAAACTGACAGCTCAGCCGCATATGTCAAATGTGAATCGCCCTCCCAGCTAACTAGAGACTCAGGATTGGCATATTGCTGAACTGGAAAACTTACTAACAAAACATCACCACAAAGAATAAGGAATCCCAAACAATTCCATGAACTCTATTTTTCACTTCTTAATTTTTTTTTAATAATTTTACAGTGTTAATTCTTAAAAATTAAATTTACGGGGCCTCACAAAGCCTTCCTGCCTAGCAAAAATATGGCTTTCAAATAAACCCATACCCCAGAGAACTAACTGCTTTTCCCACACCCAGTTCTTACACGGAGTCATTTGGATTCTGCTTTGCCCCTTCCTTCCTCATGATCATAGAAAAAAAAAAACCAACCTGGGATAAACTGCAGATGGTAATTTTATCAACCCTCCTACCAAAACCGAATATACCTATATACTTTTGAATCTTCCTTTCTGAAAAACAAGCCTGTTAGCTTTTGTCATATCCTTTACAGAATGGAAAAATAAATTCCCTTCCTCTTTGTAGTAGCCTCCTGGTTAAGTAAAGGTTATAGTATCTCCTCTTCATTTTCTTTTTTTTCTAAGCAACCATTGTTACTGAAACCTTTCCTCTCAATAATCAATTTCCTAGACTCATATAATTTCAATTGCTCTCTCCTGAACTTTATCCTGCGGGTCCTAACCTTTCCTGAAGCACAGGGCCTAGAAGAAGAAACAGTACTTCAGCTGAAACCCTCCAATACCACCTCCTTCCCTCCTGTTAAAAGTTCTATGAAAAGCCCTTCCAAAACAGCAAATAAATCAAAACAATTCATATAAAAATAGATAATACAAGTAGAAGAAAGACGTGGTGAAACCTGTGTGTCTTCATTTACCAAACTTTGCTTATCTTCAGATCACCAGAAAAAAGGTTTCTAGTTCACATGGACTAAAAAAGATCTGAGAAATTTGGAAGACTTGTAAAAGCTTAACGTTTTATCTGTCAGATAAAAGCAGAGATGAAAAACTCCTATTCCTTTTTATGCAAATGATAAAACCGTATTCTCCATGGACCCCAAAAAGAACAGGAAGAAGGAAAGCATTTTGGAAAATCATGCCATCAAATCCATAGAAAAATAGAGGACGATCAAAAACACTGAAGACTGGCAAGAAAATAAGATGTACTATTTTATCATGTTGATTTTCATTACCACATCTTCCAATACCGACTCATCCGTCATGGCTAACATAGTTTATGTAATTGCACTAAAATACCTTTTAGCACTTAAGTGTGAGAGACTCATCCACAGTCTTTCTCATTTGGCAAGTGAATACTTGCTCAGCACCTCAGATTTCAGTAGATTTCCAGTTCAGTGGCCAGCCTCTCCTTTTCCTCTGCCATTTTACCTTACCTCTCTACTTTTCAAAATAAGACTTCTGCCTATACATACCTCTGCAATTCTCTGCTGATCCACTTTATCAACAGCATCCTTATTTCACACAGGCAAGTTAACACCATTACTGATTCTCATCCAAAAAGGCTCTATTTTGCCATAGATTTTGCAGAACATTGGTGTTGGTTCCTGAACTAAAGTTGAGGGCAAGAAACAGGAGTAGAAAAGGAGGATGGAAATATTCCTAATTCACAGCACAGTGGAATTCCAGCCTGCCCCTTCTTCCACAGCCCTTTTAAGGCTGCTCTAGGAGCTGCCAGAGTCTGGTGGCAGCGGGAGTAGTAGTTACATCAGCATATGGTTACACAACAGGTATGTATAGGAGTCCACACTATTTCTAGGTGAAGTGGAGGATTCAGTATTAAATCAATCGCGTTCCACCTCAGGAATTAATATAGATGAGAGCTATGTAGGAAGTAGCCGTTTCCTGAGCAGCTAATTAGAATACTCCTCAGAGTAAACAAGAATAACAACTAGTCATTATTGTAATTATTCATTTCTGTGCCAGTCACTTTGCCTTCTCAGTGTACATTAATGTGCTTCAGAGATGGCAAGCACAGCTGAACAAACATCATATTGCACCTGAAATTACTGAAGCACAAAAAATGAAGACAGTATATTGATGGTTCTGGGATAGCAATATGAAGTCATTACTGAAAGACAACAAACTAGATGCTGTCATATGTCAAAATCTAAGTCATCCTTTGGAAAGATATGCATACTGTATATACAAACTGCAGTTATATGTTTAGATAATAAGTGTATCATCAGCCATATAGGTTCAAACATCTGGTCCACGTGCAAACAGGTGAATGCCCAACAACTGATTACATATATATTCTAGCCAGAACAGAGGTATACGGCTGAACTGTTTCAAGTATTCACAGTTGCACTACTTAATTTGCATTTCATATTTCTGATATGTGTAAGGTTTATTAACAAACATAGAGATGAAAGTTATCTCCGTGTTTAGAGTTCTAGAATTAAGCAACTCAGCAGTGTGGGAAAACCCATTCACTGCACTACATGTTCATTGCACTACTCCCGGAACAGCTTTCGAGTATCTCAGTGACCAGGTATTTTTACCACAGCCGTCTATTGCTCTATGAAAAGCTGATCTTGCTTTAACTCCCCACAGCCAAGTACCATTCACGAAGTGAATTCCATCAATAAGCTTTCTATCACAAATTTGTGTTTTTTGTATATGCAAGGCCAACATCACAAATTAAACATTTCTTACCATTGCAATATTGAAGATTTTACAGCCACTCCCATTACAAGTGTAAGCATATACTGCACTACCTGTAAAAAATGGCTGTTGATAAATGTTAACTTCAAATCTCAGTTACTCTAGTATTTGAACAAAGGATACAGGCAAAAATGCACCTGCATTCTAGGATGCAAAATGTGATATGATTCCACAAAATCATTACAGAATAAGGAAGAAAAGCAACAGAAGCATTTTTATGATAAAGAAAGGCTCATAATAAATATTTCTCACAAGTCTTTTATCACTTCTCCTCTGACAATGTAACTGCCAAGCAGTTGCATAACATCAGCAGACCCATATAAAACAAACATGTCATGTCAACAAATGACAGCCACCCACCAGCAAACACTGTGATAGATCAGAAATAATACAAGAGTAGGATGAATCCCTGTGGCATTCCCAAATTAAAATCACAAAATATTGACTGGGAGCAATTTGGAACAGCCACCTGGCCTCGTTACATTAAGATTTTAAAATCTGATCATAACTGATCTGAATCAGTGCAATATATGTTTTGCAGGTGTAGCCATATTCCATAAATAAACTTGAAAAGAGATGTAGTAATTCTTAATGGGAGGTTTTGTGGCATTGGGAAAAATGGCAGTAAAACAGTAAACACATTTGAAATCATCCTTCCCCCCTTCTTTTCTGACAAGATTAATATATTCTTATTTCCATATAAAATGACAATTCACTGTCTAATATGTCATGACAGAGTATACATTTTAATATCAGACAAAAGATATTAGAGGATGAGCTCAATGTGACTTCAGTTTCTAAAATTTCTTAGACTCATCTGGAAATGTCTCCTGTAACTTAATTAACTGAAACCTCTTAAACATACTTGTACCGAAGCCAGTACATGCGATTTGATCCAAATAATAATGAAAAGGAGAGGAGGAGGAAGGAAATAATGTTTTCCACTTAAAACTACTAGACACTATTTGTTGATCCTTAATCATACAACTAAAATGTAAAGGACTGTCTTTTACTCCAAGAACTGAAGTCCTCATTTGGCCTGTCTTGAAAGCCCCGTTAGCCTCTTAGCCATGCAGGAGACGGACCCAATATCTCTCTACCCGCACAAGACGCTGGCTGAAAAGCGTGACAATATTTGACAACTTTACATCCTCTTCGAACAAGGCATACATTTGCCTTTACCCATACCAAGCCCCAGTGGCAGTCCTCTGAGATGTTGTCAGAAGTGGACAGAAAAGCGCTCTGGGCATCTTTTTACTCTCGTACGGAGAGGAAGGCCACTCCGTTAAGCCCGCGACAGACCATGAAGCACACTTCCAACAAACATGCCAGCTATAAGATGAGGAGGGTGGCCCCCACCAGCAATAATGACTATTTCTCACAAGGCGTTTAGGGCATAAGGGAACAAATTTCTGACAGCAGGAACTTGGGAGGACAAAACAGCGCTCAGCCTCACCCCCATGCCCATCCATGCTTTCACAGCCTGGGAGGAGGAGAAAGGGACGCAGGGCAGAAAAGAGGCTCTCTGGCTCTCACTGGCCAGGCCAAAGTAGGTGACAATGTCAACAGTGCTGTATCTCAAAAGCAGTGTGCCATATTGTTTCACTTCACAGAGACATGCTGCATTTAAACTTGAAATACATGAAAGCATTTGTCCTGGTTTCGACTGGGATAGAGTTAATTTTCTTCCTCGTAGCTGGTATAGTGCTGTGTTTTGGATTTAGTATGAGAATAATGTTGATAACACACCAGTGTTTTAGTTATTGCTAAGTAGTGCTTACACTAGTCAAGGACTTTTCAGCTTCCCATGCTCTGCCAGGTGCACAAGAAGCTGAGAGGGGGCACAGCCAGGACAGYTGACCCAAACTGGCCAAAAGGGTATTCCATACCATATGACGTCATGCTCAGTATATAAACTGGGGGGAGTTGGCTGTGGGGGCAGCGATCGCTGCTTGGGGACTGGCTGGGCAGCGGTCAGCGGGTGGTGAGCAATTGCATTGTGCATCACTTGCTTTTTGTATATTCTATTATTATTATTACTATTACTACTACTACTATTTTACTTCATTTTATTCCAGTTATTAAACTGTCTTCATCTCAACCCATGAGTCTTCTCACTTTTACCCTCCCGATTCTCTCCCCCATCCCACCGGAGGCGGGGGAGTGAACGAGTGGCTGTGTGGTGTTTAGTTGCTGGCTGGGGTTAAACCACGACAGCATTCTTGAGAAGGAGGCAGTTGGTTAAGCTGTTAGTTAATATTTGTAATTTTTCTGAAGTTTTTATTTAGTTACTTAAAATAAACTCCTCCACATATCCTGCCCAAGATGCTCTATCAGCGAGGAGCGAGTATGCCATCAGGTTTTCTCTGTCATTCATGCAATTGCTCTGTTAAATCCTCATGCTGGTGCAGAAAGAAGAGCCTGGTCCCAGGTCTCCAAGAGCGGGCTCTCTGCTCTCTCCTCGCTGTCGCAAGCCTTTAAGCTCACRCTGGTTTTCCCTTTGGAGGTGAAAGCATTCCCACACCATGTGATAAGCTACTAAGCTTGCCTGGGGCGCTGTGAGGAGCTGACAGAAAGAGCCAAGCTTTATCAACTGGTTACGTTTCCTCTTTCCCACTAAATTTGCTGTGAATTCACACATCAAACTCCGGCTGAAAAGCAGGGAATGTGCAAATTTGCAAAGCTTCACAGGAAAGAGACCCAAACCCTAGAGATCAATGTACAGACAGCCACAAACTACATTTTTAACAATACAACAACTCACAACCCTATGTCAAGTCCTCCCATTAGCAATCCAGTGCAGTTACTACAGCAGTTCCACTTAATCAAAATTAATACCTAATTCCATAAATTTGCAGTTTAGACATTTTTAAGTGCAGAAGCTAGAGACATTTTATGTGTGGGTGTGCCTTTTGACACTGACACTTCTGCTTCATCTCTGCAAAATAGCATCCTGCAGCCTGTACTGTTTGTCATCCTTTTCTATCTCCCAATGACTGTTTCTAGCCCATCAACCATATTTTAAGATGAGCCATTGCATCTTCTGCTTGAATCAACATTAACTTATGTCTCTTCTTTCTTCTTCTTTTGTTAGGCACTGTCAACTCCAAAATGGAATATTCAGAAGCATCTTTTATACATTTAGCTATTTATGTTGATTGCCACATGGCCAAACCATCTCATGTGCCCTGTATTTATCACTACACATTGCTAAACTAATAGAATTTCTTTGTTTTCTGTTTTATTGGGACTGAACTTTGATGTTAAATGCTGGTTTTCCAGATATATGCCATGAATGCACATCTTCAAAGCATTAAAATAATTTTTAGGGTTTTGAAACAAAGTAACAGAAATTCTGCAAATGTTCTCATTATACCTGTTTTATGCTTCCATTTTTATTTCTGGTGAACAATAGAGTATCTTTGTCTTTTGTTTGGTCATCAAATCCTGTATGCTGGTGAAGAAATCAGGTAGTACTTCTCAAGTATGTTAGTATTGTATCATAAAATTAAAAGGTGTGCAATGATCTCAGTATAAACTGTGTGAACACCTAGTCGCTTATTTTATTTTTTCTTATTTGTAGACTTGTGTAACATAAGCTACGGAACTGGACTTAAAAAATATTCTGAATTTCTGATAAAAAAGATAGCACATGGTCACAAGAAAAAACTGAGCTACCACTTGCTGGAAGATCTGTAAACAATATATTGAATGAAGAAACTATTGAAAAACAGTCAGGATCTGTGCAGCCTTTAATTCCCCAAAGGATGTAGTTCTGAGGAATAATTGCAGCTCGGCTGCATTTTTTTTTCTTACAATGGAGCCAGAGGTTGGTCATCTCCAAGTTAGATATATCTTGTAATCCAAACTAGATGACTGATGCTGATTCCCCCCTCCAGGGATAGGTATATTTACACAAGAAGGTTTTTTAATCCCTCTCTATAACACTTTTTATCCTGTTCTCCATTCTGTCACATCATGCCACCACATTCTCAGAGACCTTTTCTTTCAAAACAACCACTTCAAATGTCTATGCTTTCTGGATTGTCCACCTCAAAAAGTAACTTGAAAACATTAAGGTTTTTTCTTTGCTTATTGGAACAAATGAACAGTAATCTCTCAGTAGCTCATGCTTGATATGCAGCAGAATTATTGCCTTATTGGCAATATTTCCTACAATGGAAGGGGCCAGCACAGGCCATTTTAGTATTTATAAAACCCTACTCTAATAAATTTATTCTAGGCAGAATTAAAATGGCAGGTACCGTAAATGCAAAATGAAATGTAAAGTGAAAGCTGCTTCTAGGCCGACATCTCTAACCAGGACATTTAAAAATACAGTGGAATGGAGTGAAAATCAATCAACGTTAAGAGTAGAAAAGTTTATTTGAGAATACAAATGTGGAAAGACTGCTACAGAAAAAATCAGCTGGTAGCTCACAAAACCAAAAAGGTTATAGCTGGAAAAGCAGGTGGAGAAACCTTTCTACAGGGGCATCATGGTGTATTCCAAAGCATGCTACTACGCCAGGTACAAAGAAACCTACAATGGTACAATAGCGCTGAGAGCTGCAAAGATGGCTTAAGAATACTACTAATTAAAGATCATGTTCGTCAGATGTCTCCCCCATCAAAAGTAACTAAAGGGAAGCTTCTAGGCACCAAGATGCTGAAATCTTGGCTGTACTATAAGTGACTATTGATTCAGTTTGCTTAAATTGTGTTTGCTCTCGATCTTTACATAAATGTTTGGCTTAATAATCAGCTAATGTAAAGAAATTTGGTCATAACTATGTGATTTTATTTTTTTAACATGAGATACCAGTAGATAATCTTAAAAAGGTAGTAGTCCAGACTTCAAACAACAGAAACTAAATTTGATTCTAAATTGTAAAACTGCTCTAGTTCTTCACAGTAAGCCAAACCCAGTCTTAAATCAAGTTACCCTAAATGTTGACAGCTGCTAAAAAATGCATCTCCAGAATTTGTTTTGCTCACAGATACTTTCTAACTCTGCCTAAATACAGTGATTCTTTATAAGGATAAGCTCCATTATGTATATTGGATAAGAATTATAAAAAATAATGTACAGTTTCTCTCCTGATTTCAAATTTAGATGCATAGAACATACCAGAGAGCCATTCTGTTCATCAGAATATGACACTGGATCAATAAATGGTTGTCATCTGTTTAAGCCAGAAGAAGGCAATCTGGGGCTACTTAATAGGGACTACTTACTCTAAATGATACTAGACTTTCTCATAAAACTTGTTTGTATCTTTTGTGTAGTAAGCTATATATGATTTGTACTTTTTAATTACAAAAACAATTTCCTTCTCTTAAATGAACTTCCTTATTTCATTCACCGTTTTAATACTACCAGTGATCATGAAATGCCAGTTCAATAAACAAACTCTATAATTTTAGTATCATAAATCTCCCAAGACCTAGTTTTGGCGGCATGGTATCCTACTAAAAAAATTAGCATGCTAAATTCTGTTATTTCATTAAAAATGTTTTGTAGCTTCTAGTCAAATAGCATAGCATCTTGCTTATCAGAAATGTGATGTCAGTTAATAAGCTTTGTTCAGCTCAGATTCAGAGCTCTGTTTTAAGCCTCTGAAATATCTTATCTGGTTAAATTTAAAACCAATAATTCATAAGAGCGAATTCTAAGATCTTTTTGATATTCTGTATCACTATGCTGGGCCATACAAGGCTCTAAAACAACACTGAGAACTGACTACAGATATTATTTTCTAAGATCGTATTTTGTAAAGCTGATATGGAGGATCCTTTTGGTTTGCTAGGCAGTTCATTCACTGCATCCAGATATTTATCAAACCACTGCCTGTAAGTTGGTGAAAAAACAGTGTATTCTGAGAACACTTTTTGACCTATGGTTTGTATCAACTGCTATCATAAACACATTTACAAAATCCAGGGCAGAAGTCTACTTACTACCTTACAATCAAGAAAATCTCTATTAAAAATGTATGGGGAGAAAAGGAAACATAGCTTCCTGCATGAAATMCACTTTGGCTTCAGTCACTTGATATTTGTTTGTTCTCTGTGTGCTGTACAAAATTACTGAAGCACACAGAAATGACACTTTGCCCTTGGGTGCAATGGAATGACAGATTAAATGAGTAAAAGGAAGACTTGGAGCTTCCTCCAAAGGGAAAAAATAAGCTACTTAAATACTTTCAAAGCTTTTTCAAGTGTCAGCTTTTTTTTTCAAATCAAGAGAGTAATTATTTAGTGAACCAACTCAAGTCTCTTAAAAAAGTAGGGAGCATGAGGGAAATGGGTGGGACATGGAACTTGATTAGTTCACCTACAGCTGTGACTGCCTTCATAAACACCTGATTTCAACCTAAAGCTAGGTAAGTCTCTTGCTTTTGTAAGGGAAGACAAGTTGCATTATCAGCTGATGCATCAGAATGCTTCTTTCTGAAACCTCTAACTGTGCTTCACCTCCAGAAACTAAATATATTTTATAATATATTTTGACCCTTCACCATAACTTCAGGGACCCTTATAAAGCACAGTAAAAGAAGAGTCAAATTTCAATTAAATCAGACTGCAGGCTCATACCAATTTACAGTTTCTATAGGAATTAAAGAAGAATTGCAATAGCTCAATACTAATTCAGGGTTTCATTGCAGTCAAATACCTACCTAACATTCACTAGCAATGGCACAGAGCAGAGACTCAACCTCCTATCCCTGAATTAAAGAACCTCCTTTGAGCAATTTTAACATTTCACAAGGGATGCTTTACAACATGTGAGTGTTTCCCAGTTTCAATTATGTAATTTTTTTCTGTTTTCTCTTGGGTTACATTTTATAGATATTTGTTACTGAAGAGGAATATTTTGTTCTCCTATCAATTTATATATTACACGCCTTCCATCAAAACAAATACCAAATTTAAACCCTTACCTCTGAGAATAAAGTGACAAACTCAAACTTAGCATGGATCAGAAATATTAATGTATTGAGCTCATTGATCAAATGAGCAATTTAAAGAAACAGGTAAGCACCACCTGGACTGTAGTCTTCTCATTTTAAGCAGCTATTTTGAAAGGGAAGCAGGTGATAATGTCAAGGTCAACAAGACTCATGCAAGAACTCACTTTTTTTCTGAAAGAAAGTATATATATGTCTTTTGTATAGCACAAGAAAATTAAGAAATGGTCTCATTTAGTTGCCAGAAATTTTTCAGGGAATAGAAAGCATAGGTGGTGTAGCCCTGTGAGCCAAATGTGAAAAAAGCAACTTAAACTAGACAGAGGAGAATAACAGAGAGAAATCCTGAGACACTTCACACGATTGATGCACCACACTTAAAGAAAACTGGAGCTTCAGTAGAAATATTAACATGAAACAACACTCCCAGAGCACTTACAAGATAATGATAACAGCTTAGTCTTCCCAGACAAAAGCAAGAAGGAGCTGTGAGGATAGTTGAGGGTATATGTTAGGATATACTTTTAATTCACATGCGTTGAAAAATGCTGACATGTGTTAAGCACAATCTATAGCTAACCACAGACTTTATGAAGCAGACAGGTTTGACCTCTGCTATGAAGAATGGCTGAGAGAGTTGGGGTTGTTCAGCAGGCCCTATAGTTACAGGACAAGGGGCAACAGTTTTAAACTGAAAGAGAGTAGATTTAGATTGGACATAAGGAAGAAATTTTTCACGATGAGGGTGGTGAGACCGTGGAACAGGTTGCCCAGAGAAGCTGTGGATGCCCCATCCCTGGACATGTTCAAGGCCAGCTTGGGCAGGGCTTTGATCTAGTGAAAGATGTCCCTGCCCATGGCAGAGGGGGTTGGACTAGATGATCTTTAAAGGTCCCTTCCAACTCAAACCATTCTAGGAGTCTATGATTGTATGATAGTTCTCCTACCTTGAGACTAAATGAATGCCTCATTGAAGGTCTGGTATGGAGCTGCAGATGTGAAGTCAACAGACGCTGACTGCTGAGGCACCAACACAACTACTAGGTTCCCGGGGGCTGAGGTGTTTTTTGGGGGGTAGTGATGATACAGGCTACATTGCTAAACTGCTTGCAGCTTGGATGTAATGGAGGTCTATCAAATCTGAAATAGCATAAAGAGGATCAACAGATAATGACTGATTACTGTCTTTTCTGAATAATATGGGGCATCAGATTAAACTAGCTGATAATAGGTACAAAACTGAAGCACTCTTGCACAATGTTGAAGAACCTAAAAGCCCATACTGCTTCAATAGGCAACTAGGCACACCTGCAGAAGAAAGATCTGTCACAGGCTAGTCAACACAAATATGAAACTTTGGGCTCACCAAGTCCCTAATCCCCCTCCCCTGTTAGGGGCTGGGAGAAGATTTTGGAGCAGTATCTCTCATTGTATGCTTTGCCCTAGTCCTATATTTTTCCTATGGCTATAGCAGCTTCCTAAGCTGCTATTCCTTATGGCTGAAGACAGGATACAGCATATGTGGTTAAATGGACTTTTAACCTGATAAGATACTGTTGCCATTATATTCTTAGCAATGTCAAGCCACAGTTCCATCAGATTGAACGGTTCAGTGTCAAACCCAGCTTAAAGTCTTCCCAACCGTACCCACCCTATTCCTCTCAGGCTGTGTCACAGTGAAGTCAACTTTTTGTTGCAATGAAACAACAGGGTCTGCATGAAGTAGGCAGAAATTCCTTTAACTACTCCATTATAGAACACCTTGTATCATGAAACCATACCTTCAGAATTCACGAGCAACCAAAAGCCAAGGGTCAGGCAGCAGGAAACTAGAGAAGTGTGAATATGTGTCCTTGTACAGAGGTTAAAAAATAAACCCATGGTACAAAGGACAGGCTGAAAAGGCAGCGATAGCATTTTAGGCAAGGAAATTGCCTGCTGTTTGTTCTTCCTGCATTCAGAAAAATATGCTTTCTGTATCCTCTTTGTTAATAAACAGAAGATCATTAAAGAGATAGTTGACTCTCATAATCCATTTCACCTCCAAGCAGAAGCAGCTTGGCAAGGGTCCAAATATTGGCCTGAGTAATTTTGCCATGAGGCAGCAGAACTTTCCAGAACATGAACAATGACTCAGATATGGTGTTCCATTAGAAGCAAGGCATTAAAAAAAAAAGTTAATTATCATACAGTGATGCAAATAAATAAAAATAACTAATCAGCATCTTTTTAATTTTATGTTTTTCCTCCTCATTTTTAGACCTGCGGTTTTCAGTTGTTCTCAGTGCTTCAAATCTTTCTTGGGAGAGTACAGTCCTTTGTATAGTAAATAGCCTGCTGACAAGAAGCTTATTTTTCTTAGTGTTCTTTCCTAGACCTCCTTGGAGTTGCCTATTGACTGTGAGCATCCAAGGATCATAGGTTTAGAAAGTCTTGGAAAACAGAAGACTGGTTGATAGACTTCCATCAGGCAGCGAATTATCAGGGTTAGAAAAACAGCTAATACTACACAATTTATCTCAATTTATTTTGCTAAGATTTGATTCTGTCACTTTTCAGATTTGTTGTTCAACTGCTGATGCAAAAGCCCACAGGCAAAGCAGAAGATACAATTCTGGCAGTCTTGTTTCATCACAATTATCTAATCAAATCTTTGCTCATTCATTCATTGATATTTTTCATCTTATAATGAAGGCACTGCTAAAATAGCACACACAGAAGCTTCCTCATCCCACCTGCTATAAAAAAAATAAACCAAGATTATTGGTTTGAACTTTGGGTGTGTCATACTGAAAACTACAGTACAGTGAGGACAATGTAAGATTTCCGGTTCTTTACGTAAGATTGACTAACTAGTCTATAAAATATCTATTTTTAGAAAAGAGTTCCTAGCAAAGATTTCAAGCTTCAAAATATTGATATTTTTGGTCTGATATGCAAAACATATCCTGCATATAAATACAATTTGGGCACATTAGAATACCCTTAGAAATAATAAACTCATGCATTTCCATCCATAACAGAAGTATATAACACTCATGAGCATACATATTGTTACAAGCTTTCTGGAAGAGACTTGCAGATTCAGAACCGTTACATGGGTGAAAAATTAAGAATGTTTCCCACCTCCAAACACCAGACCCTAAGTGGGATGCTAAACTCTGGATTTCAAAATGACAAAAAATAAACACTGTGGGAGGATTATGATGCACTACTTGAAGAGAATAAAAACCGTATTAGCTACTGCAAGAAAAAAAATGAAGAATGCAAGATAATGGCTCATCTTTGACAATCTTTGTAGTATGTTCTGTTATGAGCTTGCTACGAATGCATAACTGCATAGATATATCTGTTCAGCATGAAAATAACACAGGTAACACARAATTTGCTCCCATTCACATCAACATCAACTTGTGGGATAAGGTACTATTCACCAGAAGTGCAGGATCAATCTGACTCTTTAAGAAACTTATTGCATCAATAAGAACAAAAGCATTTTACTTTGATGTTCCCATAGGTCATAGAATCATAGAATCATAGAATCATGGAATAGTTTGGGTTGGAAGGGACCTTTAAAGGTCATCTAGTCCAACCCCCTGCCGTGGGCAGGGACATCTTCAACTAGATCAGGTTGCTCAGAGCCCCGTCCAACCTGACCTTGAATGTTTCCAGGGATGGGGCATCTACCACCTCTCTGGGCAGAATATGTAACACAGACACATGCGTTCTAGGATGTAAATTTCTGGTAAAAGCTTAATTCTCACATCACAGAGGATGCTTCCAGTGAATATACCTACCTTACAGTAGGTAACTTGAGAGGCTTTACTATACAAAAATTTTATTTTATGTTTTTTGGTGGAATCTGGTAGTCTCTCTTTACTGTATTGATTAATTTGTGTATTGTTGTAGCTTTCAATACCTACCACTGTCTTAAAGATCCTTAAACATATCAACATAAAGTATTTTATATTTATTTCTTATATGTGGTATCATAAAGAGATAAAAAGGGAAAACCAGAGCTAGCATAAAGAGTAAAGAAATGAAAGRTATGTATCAAAGTGGTGATGGGGAGCATATGTTCAAGGAAAAGTGACTGAAAATACTACACTGACCCCCCCAAAACTGGTAACTTAAATGTCATGACAGGGAAAAAGAAGACATAAAAGAGTTTAAGAACAGGGGAGGGATGAAGTGCAGGCCATCATCAGATCATACTCCTATGGTACCAGTATTTTTCTAAACTAACGGAAGTTTGTCTACAGCTTCATGTTCATAGAGCTTGATGGAAAGAAATCCAGTTCAGTTTCATAATGAGAACCAGGGGAAATAAAAAGAGATGAGTTCTTTATTAAAACTTACAGYTACAGACAGGACCTCTGTCACACCACCTGCACTGCTGATTAGTAGAAATGTACCCTGGCCCAAAGAAAAATGTCTCAAGAAATGTTTACACCGCAGTGTGTGACAGAAAAATCTTGCAAAGATCCTTCAGAGAAAAATGCTGCCACTAATTTAAGGAAAGTCAGCTTTTCCCCCTGCATAGGCTGGATCCAGGGTTCAACAGCAAGAGCTGGCCTGAATGGAAAAAACCCAAAACACCCCCAAAACTCCCTCACAAGCAGCAGAAACAAGATACTATCGAAATACATGTTCTCTTGTCATGCTTTCTACACTTTCAGGACAAGTAATGGTGCTGCGTCATAGACACAAGTAGCTACTTTTGATGCCGGGACAGCACACGTGCTTTCCAGAAAGCTTTGGGTCTGAGTAGACTTTGTGTCTGAGCAGGCTTTCTCTCTGCCTTGTGCACTCCCATGTTGCAGGTGGGGAAACAATCCTCATGTTCATCAGGACACTACATCAGTGTTCTACAAGAGCAATTATGAGAGATCTTACGGGGCATTTCCCTCAGCCAACCTCCAAGTGTTTCACTTCCATGTTACTTGCCGAGGAAAGGCAAGCTGACTTGCCCAGAGCTCGTTCAGGCCAACAAGAGCAGAGCAGCTAACAGGACAGTCTAAGGCAGTCTCTCTCCAAAAGAGTCGAGCTTCAGCCCCATGCAATACTAGTTTTCAGGTGGGTCAGACATACCAGGACAAAAGATATACCCACAGGTGTGGATGGAGGCAGCCACCACAAAACGAGATCTGTGTAGATCTGCTAACATGGTGCTGATTTTCAGATAGGAAGGATGATGGGGAGGTAGGATACGTCCCCTGAGCCCAGCCTGGCACCAGCAGGGCTCCTCATACCGTAGCTTATGGGTACCAGCTGTGAGGCTCTGGTGTAATGATCCCTGCACCATTCACCTAACATTTACTAGTATTTCTTTTACCACACAGGGGCCTCTATTTTTCATTATTAGGGGTAGAAAGGGAATATGTAGGTAAAAAGTAGAAGCAGTAACAGTAAAAATTAGCCATCAGAGTATTTTTAAATTTTCACAGAATTTGTAATTTCTGTCAAAATTTTTTGTCTTTCATTCCAAAACAAATGAAAATTAACTAAAAGTGTTTTTCAGTTTTGTGTTTTGAAACCAAAACACTTTAACCAAGATTTAAAAAAAAAAATTTTTCTTTTTCTCTACCATTTCTGACAGCCGTACTGGTTAAGCAACTCAAGAGCAAGCACAAAACCACTCATAGTATTTAAAAGGTTTTCATGAGTATTACTCAAAGTGTTTCTCATTGCAGTTTAAATTTATGTCATTAGTGCCAAGTCAACAGTACAACTGCATGGACAAAGAGGGCAATGGTAACTGTACTGTCTGATGGCCTTTTTTTTTTTTTTTGGTGCAATGCAACATTTAAATCCCACTGTACTAAAGAAAAGGCAGTGTGAAAGGAGAAAAGATTAAACCTGTAAAGACCAGATGGCCTTTTTTCATAAATTATAAGATCACAAGGAACATCTAACTCAGGCTCCAATGGATAGGTACTGAAAGCTTTCACTGCCCTTCCCTAAGCCAGCCAGCCTTACAAAAAACAGACTGCAGTTGAGGGATTCAGCAAAAAATTTTCTTCTGAAGTTTGCACAGCCTTCAATCTTGGTACACAACAATTAAAGGTGTCTCAAAAAATCTTTGTATAAGTGAGAATGACCATTGAATTGGCTCCCTCTAGCACTTTTCCAAAATTCTGCATCTAAAGCCATAAACCAGAGAAGAGAGGAGTTGGTGACTGCTTGCATGTGGGAGTTTTTTTCCACATTTATAGCAGCAGCTGCCT
Organism: Phoebastria nigripes; assembly: GCA_035582835.1. Taxonomy (NCBI): domain Eukaryota; kingdom Metazoa; phylum Chordata; class Aves; order Procellariiformes; family Diomedeidae; genus Phoebastria; species Phoebastria nigripes. The sequence continues at coordinate 1,242,284 of JAYKAV010003454.1, forward strand.
ATAGAGTGCTCAGAGGAACTAAACTCATCTGACTCCCTGCCTTTCCACATCTTCACTGGAACTATACCGCCTCAACTCCCTAGTCAAAGCCCCACTCCTGAGACGCAAATCAAATGAGTAGTCAAAAGATCTGTGCTATTTGAACAAAAGTGAGAGTGCACCTGAAATTAGTGAATGTTTAAACTGAAGGAAACAGTGACACTATAATAGCACTAAAAGGGACAGAAAGTGAAGAAATTATTTTGTAAAAATACTCAATATTAAGTATGTAGGATTCTTAGAGCACCGCCCCAGTCCTTCCCCATACTGCCAAAACTCAGCCTGGAGCAACTGAATGAGATGCTCCAGGAAAGACGAAACACAATCTGGACAAATATTGGTATTACTAACAAGTAAATTCAGTSACTTCTGGATCCAGGTATGATAAGGCACAGAAGAAAAGAGAGTACATGACTGCCCTTAAAAACTACAGATTTAATAAGACCACAAGACAATGTAATAAGGGAAAAAAATAAGATAGTCTCTTAATACAGGTTTAGTGCATATACAGTGCTTTGCTGACTGTCAGTGATAACCTAGAAACCACCTAAGTTTTATGTGATAGAAGTTTTTCTGATAGAGGTAACTTTTGAGGAGGGATGTGAAGAAGGATAAGATGCTTGGGTGAAACATAGCACTCCAAACTTTATATAGATACATCATCTAACAGCAACTCCTCTTGTAAACCCCAGTATAAAACACAGTGTAAGATAGTACCAGAAACCCCTTAAATCAGTGTAAATGAACATTTATTGAAGCATGCATAAAAGGCACAGAGAAGTTAGACCATGCTTGACTTCAGTTATGGCAGCAGCAAATAAGATGACCAGAAAAAACTAAAGAGTCAGAATGAGAAATGAGACAAAATTGCCAGGCGCTGCAGAGAGCAAATGATCCTGACAGATGAAAAATAAGAGAATTGTTTGCCTTTTAAAAATTTTGTATTAGTAACTGATATATTTTGGCCCCATATAGATTAAGTGGATTTGAAACATGTAACACGTTTGCATTATACAGATAAAGAAAATTTTATGTTAATAAAGACAGAAGAAGGGTTCTGCTCTGAGATGTTGCTCCCCCTACACTGTTAATGTAGATTCCCGCTTGCATATGGGAGGAGTTATTTTTTGGAACACAGTTTCCAAAATTATAGAATCATAGAAGCATTTAGGTTGGAAAAGACCTTTAAGATCATCAAGTCCAACTGTAAACCTGTGTCCTGGTTTCGGCTGGGATAGAGTTAATTTTCTTCCTAGGAGCTGGTATAGTGCTGGTTTGGATTTAGGATGAGAATAATGTTGATAACACACTGATGTTTTASTTGTTGTTGAGCAGTGCTTACACCAAGTCAAGGACTTTTCAGCTTCTCATACTGCCCTGCCAGCGAGGAGGCTGGAGGTGCACAAGAAGTTGGGAGGCGACGCAGCTGGGACAGCTGACCCCAACTGACCAAAGGGATATTCCATACCATACGACGTCATGCTCAGCATATAAAGCTGGGGGAAGAAGAAGGAAAAGGGGGACGTTCGGAGTGATGGCATTTGTCTTCCCAAGTAACCATTATGCGTGATGGAGCCCTGCTTTCCTGGAGATGGCTGAACACCTGCCTGCCGATGGGAAGGAGTGAATGAATTCCTTGTTTTGCTTTGCTTGCATGTGCAGCTTTTGCTTTACTATTAAACTGTCTTTATCTCAACCCACGAGTCTTCTCACTTTTACTCTTCTGATTCTCCCCCCCAACCCACYGGGGGGGAGTGAGAGAGCAGCTGTGTGGTGCTTAGCTGCTGGCTGGGGTTAAACCACGACACACTGGCAAGCCCATCACTAAACCATGTCCCTAAGCACCACATCTACACATCCTTTAAATACCTCCAGGGATGGTGACTCAACCACTCCCCTGGGCAGCCTGTTCCAATGCTTGATAACCCTTTCAGTGAAGAAATTGTTCCTAATATCCAATCTAAACCTCCCCTGGTGCAACTTCAGGCCATTTCCTCTTGTCATATCGCTTGTTACTTGGGAAAAGAGACTGACACCCACCTCGCTACAACCTCCTTTCAGGTAGTTGTAGAGCGCGATAAGGTCTCCCCTCAGCCTCCTTTTCTCCAGGCTAAACAGTCCCAGTTCCCTCAGCCGCTCCTCATAAGACTTGTGCTCTACACCCTTCACCAGCTTTGTTGCCTTTCTTTGGACACGCTCCAGCACCTCAGTGTCTTTCTTATGTAGGATGTAAAACTTCCCAATAACTGGGCAACCAGCTGACAATCCTCAATGTTCAAATTTTAGGTCCTGACTACAAATACAACTATTAAAAAAAAAAAAATCTATGGATTCATACTGCTGTTGTTGCGTCAGTCTTTTTCAAATAGAAAAGACGCAAATACCCTATTTGCATTATTCTTCAATCATTTTACTGCATGTTTAATATTTAAACCAAAGTTCTTTTCATATATTTCTGTGAGAATTTTTTTTTTTTTTTTTCTGGGGCAGACTCCTTGAAATTCATAGGTTTCCAGATCAAGCCTGGAAGTTAATGCAGATGACACCTACAAGTACACTAATTTTATGTGACTCTCACATGAGAAAAATACGTTTAATTATGGTAAATTCTATAAACTATTTCTTTCATTTTCTTCCTTACCTTTCTAGCTCTCAGCCAGAAACAAATTGAATATTTGCACTGTGGGATTCATGTATCCTACTGTCACAAGGATCCTTTTTAAGAAACAACGCGAAAACGTTAAGATTTCTAAGATGCCCAGGATTTCTTACACGTTTAGTTCCCCTGTTCCTTCTTTTTGATACACACTTATTTTTCTCCCAAGAAATATGAAAGATGCACTAAATTTATCATGGCCTTCACTTACTGTTTGATTTTAAGCCATCCAAGTATAGGGGGAAAAAAAAAAAAGTACTGATATGGAATGACATTCATGCCCTAGCAGAATGTCAGCACATGGCTTTTATAATGCCTAAGAAAGAGGGATTGCTACTTAAGAACAAATTTACTTCATTCAGTGGCAATGAAAGTACTAAACCGTGGAGACTGACTATTTTAATAAACGCTCCTGACAAGGGCTTGTGTCAATCAATGTTCAGACCACATTACATTTCCTGCGATCCTGCCATTCTCCTTTCACATGAGGATCTGGGGTTGTTTTCTCATTATTCCAGATATTAGGATCCTATAACCTCTGATTTTCTTTAGGAAATGGGCTCTCCTAATCTGATGTCAGTTTGCAAAGATGAATTACCAAGGAACAAGCACTCTATTGAATAATTACCACCTACATTGTATTAACACGAACATTTAAACTAATCTTACTTATTTCATACTTACACACTTACTGACTCCAAACAATTTGCTCTGTCAATATCTTAGTATGATACACCTATCAAACTTGTTAAAACAAGGCACTTCTCACAAAAATGGAAGTTGAGTGCCTACTGAGGACAAAAAGTTGTAAAACAAATTGTTAATGAGGCAAGGAGTTTTCTTTTCTTTTCTCTTTTTTAGCTTTCCTACCTCTCCAGAGCCTTCTTAGTTCTCAGTCTATGGCAGCATGGTATCACTCACCCAACTCTATTTTCACTGACTGTGTGTTCCAGATTATGTTTCCCTATGCATAGTAATCTGTAGTTGCAGAGTAATGCTATTAATTAATAATTACCCATCTAAGATGTTATTATCTAATACTTTCATAATTGATTAATCACAACATAAGTTCTACTGCTAAGTGGAAACAAAAGTAGCTGTGCATTGAAAAAGCTCTCTGATTACATATATAGAGCAAGACAGTCTTTGCTCATATAAACTTTGTTGCTTATTAACTTGCATGACACATGCACAAAACCTCTTGCTCTGCATGATTCAGTGACTCTGAGTTTTAGTAGTCCCTTTAGGTAGAACCACTGTAGAGAAACTGATTTAAGAAGCAAAATGAAAGTCAGTGAACAGTGGTAGAACTCGAGGAATTACAGCTGATGATACTTCGATTGAAGGATTTTCTCAGACACTTGCAATGTATCAAGACTGTATGCATTCAATCAAGAATGTATTCTTGACACGAAGTCTACAAAACACCTCCCAAAAATTAAAATAGAGTTACTATAAGGTAACCTTTAAAGTATTTGTGACTTTTGAAGTACACTGACAAAACAACGATGGCAATTTACTTAGAATTTACAGTTACAGTTGTTAGAAGGCTTTACCCTGCAAGTAAATGTTATCAAGCTGTCCAATTAATGCCTTAAAGACCACCAAAGAGTATCATTCATTGCATGAAACAGTTAAAAGTAGATTCTTATATTCACTGGAAATGAAGCAGCCAAACAATAAAGGTCATATATTTAATCCCTAATCTGACAGAAAGTCAATATGAAAAGGCTCTGTGTGACCCTTACTCCTCATTCAGTTTATTCACTGTAATTATCCAGTAATTATTTTAACTTGATTTTTTTTTTTTTTTAAATAAACACATTCTATAAGTACGCATTTAACTTGGGACTTGCGAAAGGGCTAAATATAGTAGCAGGCATGTTGCCTGGTTGCACATTGCAAAAGTGTGACATTTGGTAGCCAAACTGCGATAATATGGAAAATAGGAAGGAGAGACCGGATTAGAAAGGATTAGGCACTGCAACCTAAATAGGATCCTATACAAAATATACCTGTATACATCACAGGTATACATTACATAATACCTGTAAACCCTTTTTCCTTGTCTTAGGACAAGTTAGGAGATTACAAAAATAATCTGTGCTTGAGTTGTCCTTAGAAACTAGATACAAACAAAATAAATACCAAGTTAAAAATTAAAAGGTAGGATGCCTTTAGCTATGCACATATGATTATTTTGGCATGGTTGGTGAAGAATTATAGTAGTTATTAAGTGTGGACACAAACTGATGAGGTGTCCTGTTTTAAGGCCAAAATTATAAGTTGTTCTGTATTGAGTAACAATACATGACAGCTTTAGTATGCTATCACATAGGTTTTACTCTATAATGGAAACAGAAAAAGCACCAATAAGAAAAATCCTGGTATAAAAATATTAATAATGAAATCCTAACTCTATGGAACATATTTTCCAAGTCAGAGGTAAATTTCTCTGTGACAATGGTAAAACACCTTTAGAATTCACTTGCATGAACATTCGCATGCCTCAGTTTTCCTAGTATGAAAGTCCAGAAAAAAAAAAAGGAATCTGCTAAGTGCAAGCAGAGCCAACTTCACGCCCCACCACAGCCTCCTCTCCAGCACCCTGCAGATCCATCCCAAGGCCTATGAAGCACTTATGTCCTACTTCAGCTATAATTTGAATAATACATTCTGTCAAGTTATGCAATTTTCAGAAGAAATCATACATCATGTATTTGGTAGTAATATTTCCTACCAGAAATTAAAGTGGTCTGCAAACTCACAGTTAGTTACACAAATATTATGAACATTGCATGTAACAGTTTTTCAGTCTGAGATTACATATCAGTAAAGTAAAAGGTGAAATTATGAATTATTTTATTCTAATAATTAAAAGAGGGATGAATACAGACAACCAGAGGAGCATACCCTGCCTTGTAGGTTCTTAGGCCTATTAATATTCTGTGTTAAGAAACAGTTCATTGCTCTTCTGTACAGTATTCTATGAAGAAGGATATTTAAAAAATACCTGGGAGTCTTTTTTTCCCCCTCTGAAGCCCAGCTATTCCTCTATTATAACCAGACTTTCTCTTGCTAAACAGGAAACGTAGGTTTCCATTTAAAATCTGTTTTCTTGCATAAAAAGGCAACCCTGAATTCTGTTACGTAACAGGCTGAAGCAATGGCAAATGCTCTGGTCTTCTGCAAACCCATTTCTCCTGTCCCTATAATCCAGGCCAGGCRCCTTTCTTGCTGTTAGGTCAGGCTACAGGATAAATTTCATAACCTAGACAATCCTTTTCTGGGGCAAGAATCATCCCTACTGGGATGAAGTGAAAAGCCAGTAGAAAAAAGCATTTGCTGCTAGACACAAGCAGTTCAAGGAGGCTCTCCGGCGAACAGAAAGGGCTGGGGTGATTGGTAGCACTTAGTCCATACTCCTTAACTCCTGAAAAGAAAGGAGGATAGAAAGGAGAAAGAATGCAGAACAGGTAAATATTTTAGAGACTTCCAGGCCAAGGGGAAAATACATAAATAAAATCCCTGCCAAAAACTTTCCTGTTCTCAAAAGCAGAAAAAATACACAGGGGAGATAGATACCTCATTGGAGAAAAACCCTGTTGCTTAAACCACACGAGGAGAAAGAAGACATTTGAAGAATGCTTTCTAGATGTTGGCATTTAACGTCACAAACCAGGGTTCACAAATGTACATCAGATACTACAGTACAAGCCTTTTAGTACTTCACATGGACTAAAAAAGGTTTTGAGAAATATGACTGACCGTTGAAAAAAAAGAATACATTCTTAATAAAATCTCCATTCTAAAGAACATCCAAGGTGTATAATACAGATGCTACAGGTCTGATATTGATTGTTTTTCTTAACTTGTGTTTTGAGAACAACCAACGGGAACAAAAGACAGATTTCTTTTACTAAGCAGGACCACTTTCAGATGGTTTCTTGTGCTGTTGTATTTCTTTATTCATTCAAGAATATGTGGATGACAAAATTATATATTGCAACTCATATTGGAAAGCCACACAACCAGAAATAAGTTCTGGGCTTAACCAAAATGTTCTTCTCCTTTCAGCTGCTCTGCAAAAAAAGGCTATTATTAAATAACAGTGATTTAAAAGACTTCCAATTAGATTAATCTTTTTAAAAATCAGTCACCTAATCTCAGCTCTTTGCCAGTGGTTCCTATAGAGCCGTAGGGAGACAGGCACATCTAGGGGGGTAGTCTGTCCTCATCATTTAGGGATTTGGTCAAAAACATCCTTTGTTGGTGCTATTTGCACTGCCTAAAGACAGACCATAGACAACTGTCTTAGACTAAACCAGTAACTTCAGACTGGTCACCTCGGGTGAGATGTACTCATCCGTAGCACCCTGACTAATGCCACTTCTGGGAAGCATTTGAGAGTGGGAATTGAGAATGAAAAGTAAAATATGAAATTTATTAATGAGTATCCATAATGCAGCAAAATAAACTTGTGACTGATACTAAATGGTCATTTCAGAATTGGTGCAATAGGTAGTACCATCATGTTTTAACAAAAAATAATTAATTTACAGGAAAAGCTAAACGTTATGCATTGAATAAAAACGTTTATTTATAGATGTGATTACTATATTCCCATCAACTACAATCTCTGGGTAGCTGTACATAGTTTAAACTGCGAAATAAATAACACTATGCTATGCTAGGCAATAACATTCATCAATTACATTGCTGATTTTTCTAGCCCAATTTAACACTCATTCATGCTTAGATAAATAGATGATCCTCGGCTGACCAAAGGATAATAGTTTCTGAGCTAACAACCTTCCCAGTGAGTACACCCCTCTGCCAGCCTTTACATTACATCCCCAAGCAGAAGTTCAGCTATCAAAGTTGAAAACAAAAATTACATTAGCATTGACACGAGCTATTTGTGGGTTAAGCAATGATGGCAGGTGAGAATTAATGGTGATCAGCAACAGATTTATTTCCCAGAGAATCCCACTCACTGTAGAACRAGCTCTCTTTGGCCTTATCAAATAAAAGACTTCCTCAACAGTGAGCCCACAGTAACACCACAGGAGACAAGTGTGCCAACAGAAATCAGCGATAGCAGAAACACTGTATTAGCTGGGTCTTGTCAAACACCTGGATTTAATGGCATCAGTGGGAATAATCAAAGGCTGTTAGTAGCCCACTAAGTTCTCCCTGTTCCCTGGAGAGTAACCAGTGCAAATCCAAGTCCATTTCCCAGAGGTGTTTCAAACACTGCGGACTCCCATCTTCCCTGACAGCAGAGAGACACTGATCACTCAAGCACCGTCTCTGTCGTCCATAAAAAAACTGCCTTCCTGAGACACTTACCTGCCCTCTAAAATTGCCATAAACAGCACATCTCCTCTTGGAGATCCCTCCACTGTCAGGACCCTCCGATCACGCCTCACACTAGAGGCATACGGAGAAAACTAACTGCTTAATGTGTGTCAGGATATCAGGTACCATCACGATGACCAGAACAGAAAAGTATAATTAACAGATTAAATAGGTTCTGCACAGAAATAGTGCCTTCTTTTCCTAGCTATAAAGAGGTAGGGGGTTTTTATGATTAAAAAATAAATATATATCAATATAGCTAGAGAGATTTTGGGATCTAAATAATATTTATTCAGACTGGGATATGAAAGTTCCAACTTTCATAGATTTTTGGGGGGCCAGGAGGATTACTAAAAACTGCAGGGTAAACTGTTGAAGAGATTAAGAGAATTCATATAAGTTTAATCAGGATTTGCCAGAGTAATGTTTGATATATAAATAATTCAAGTTCGAAAAATATGCCACAAATTTGCATTCTGTTTCCCTGAAAGAAGACAACATAGCATTCGTGCCTCATACATCTTCCCTTGTTTTAGTACTGCTGTAGCTATGAATAAGACCATAAGCTAATATTATGCATTTAGAAGGATAACCAAAACTAGTAATATTTAAAAGTCAGACTTTTTTCCTGCTTCTGCATAGAGGTCCAACTCCTCTACGGAAGGCATTTCATTTTGTAAAGTTAAAAAAGAAACTATATCACATCTCTGTAAAAAGCAAAGCATTAAATTTATTCAAGATTTCCTCACAGAAAATAAATAGGTTTTCATTTCTCAAACATACATGAAATGAACACAGTCTGATAGACTGTGTAGCAGCACAAACTATCGGTAACTGTAACAATACAAATTATTCCACCAATCCTTTTCAATCATTCTAACCAAGAAGGATCTCTGATGAAATATCAAAATTGTTATGAAGAACCACAACATAATGACATTTTGCATACAATTAGTAAATCAAATGGAACTGCATTGGAGATAGAACAGCTGTAATACAGGGAAGTAGTGATCTACTGATTCAATAAACTGCATTTGTCATTCTCAGTTTGTTTTACCATTTGGATTTTAATTACAAATCAAGTACCTAATCTAAGCTGAAACCAGATAATTCAATTTATGCCAGGTATGTGTTTCCAGAAAGTAATCAATCTAACATTTTAGAAAGAGGAAGAAAAAGGTTTTCTTTTAGTTCATTATGATTAATTTGTTTAAATATGAGGAAACCGCTGAGAAAATAAATACAATCAAAATAAAAAAGCCGTACAGAACTGTACATATAATGAGAGCTACTTAATATAAGAAACATTTGATTTAGAATTTAAGAGCTAAAAAGTATTGGTAGTATTGATTTTTTCTTGTTCCCTGACAGCTAACCAATTACTCAGAGAAGACATGCTACAAGCACACAATCTTACCATAATATCATGTGCAGTAAAGATTAGTAATTGAATATAAAAAACCCACCATGTTGTTGAAGGCTATAATAGTCAGGCAGTGCAGGATGAATAAATTCTTGTAGTAGAAGGATATCAGGATACAGCAATTATTTTCTGTTTTCTCAGATACTCAGGCTATTGATATCTCAAGAAGAGATCAATTCATTACCCAAACAGTCTCAAGGTATTAATTTGTGTAACCCTAAACCAGATCCTCTGTCAAATAAGGTAATTTCTAAAACTATGCTGTATTATATCTGGTTCTGTCATGCTTTCCCCACAGCACGTGGTTCTTTGCTTATTGTTGCTCTAAGACACTAACTCTTGTCATGATACTTTAAGAAATCTGACTGGTGTCACCAAGTATCAAAGAGTCAAAGCCAGATCAGAAATCTTGCTGCAGGACAAAGTTCATCCTTGTTACATATTTCCACTGAAAAAAGAATGATCCTACAATGGTTCAATAGCATCTGCATGGAGGTGCTGGTTTTAGTATCGTAGCTCACTTATTTCTGGTGAATTAAAATAGCTGCATCTCCTACAAAGTTGCTTAGATGTACCTCTCTTATATTGGATTGCTCTTGATCTTAAATCTAAGAAGCTCTATAGCTACTTAAAGTCATATTTCAACCCAGTGGTGTTATTTCTTTCTTGATATCATACTGACTGCCTTCAGTCCTGCCTAGTATTATTTTGCTTTTGGGCAGATTCCACATCACATATTAAAGAAAATATGGTTTGACCTAATTAGTCCAATTTGTACCTCCTGGGACAGCTAGGTTGCCTCATCTCCTTGAACACACTTTCTGAGTTACATTTTCAAACTGGATAGAAAGAAAGAAAAGAATACATTTATTTGTTATTTTTACAAAATGCTTTAGGAAACTGGATATACATACATGCATAAACACACATACATAATGTATAAAGAAATGTGATATAATAATTACATGACTTATTCTGTGCAAGCATTTCTCAGACTCATTTGGCCAAATCAAGAAGTGAACTTACTTAGTTTACCATAAAGCAGCACAACTCAATTTTTACTGTGTTCAAAACCTAATTTTAACAAGGTCTATCCATCAGGACCCAGTATGCCCTCCAGACCAGAGGGCATTTTCATGCAGTGCTCTGAAGCTAAAATGACAACAGCCTTACAGGAAAGCAGGACAATTCTCTGAGGCACAAGGGCAAATTAGAGTATATCATTTGAATAGCTGCATTATAAAGCTATTGAAGTTAACGAGGATATATATTACTTTTTGGCTCACTTACATTACATTATTACTTGCTCACTTACAGAAACCAAAAATGCCGAACTGCGAACATCTGCACTTTCATTTTCTCAGTCACTAACATAAAACAATCAACTGGTTGGACATTGGGCACCTTCAACTCAAGTACCTGGCTGGAATGTCTTGATCTTGAAAATGTAATATATTTTAAAATTGGCTTACACTTAATTCTTTTTCCATCATTGGACGTCACAATAGCTGCTTTTTAGTTTGAACTTTTATAAGCTGCGCAAAGAAAACACACAGCAGTTGTCATCAATAATTTGTCTGAAATATATATTGCTTCATCTCCTTGTTGGACTTGATAGACCACATGGAAGATCTACATGATAATGATGAGAAAGGCAGCAATCTCATCAGTATAATTTTTATTCTGATAATGATATATAGTTCATAAAGATGACAAATAGCTTTTATATACTGATACAGCCCCAACAACCTAATATTATAACCTTGTTGTCACACTGATGTCTTAGATAAACAGATTTCCAAAATGTCTATGATGTATCAACCACTACATAAGCACTTATTTCTCTTTGTACTTTATATTCAACTCAATTCACTTTTATACAAATTATAACCATTTATACCCTGAGTTTTTAACACTGGGCTGACATAAGCCTGTTTTCTTACACAACAAAAAGTAAATTCAAAAACCTGTTGAGCAGGACACACAAGTTGTAATTTCATTAAATGTTAATAACCACAAGCAGACTATTCATTTTCTACATTAATTGTTTCCATGTTGTTAATTTGTGCATTCTTGCAAAAAAAAAAAAAAAAAAAAAAAAAAAAAGAAAAAGAAAAGGAAACACGGAAAGATTGTTATCCTAGATCTGCATTTGCGGAACATTTTAAAGCCAGTTAGATTAATTAAAAAAAAAAAAGGGTCAAGAAAAAACCCTAAAACCTCAATGTTCTAGGCTACTGCCCTATACATACATAGTGTTTATCAGGCAGAATTTGGATTTCTAGAGCCTCACAAAACTCAGCTTTGTGAGTAAACAAAACTCAGGGCAGAATCCAGCTCTGATTCAAGGGATACAGTGATCTTCCTCATCCATAGGTGAGCTTTACTTTGTTCTCCGTGACCATCCTATCTCTCTCAGATGCATATCTCTGAAAAGTAATACTAGGAAATTGGCTTGCAAATAGTACTTGTATTGATTATAGATCTGGTTTACAGGACAGTGGCTTTTAGCCATGCAGACCCTAGGCAGTGAAGTGTAAAACCGAAAGAAAATAGATCATTTCTACAGTGTCCAGTGACAGTGAAATTGCTGCTTGTACTGGTGCATGACTGGATGTTCAATATGTCTATGTAGCCTCTAATTCAATGTAACTCTCACAGAGGTAAAATCGAGCCAACGGGACTCACTTATTTAAGATCAAAGTTTTCCTGGTGAGAGACAATGATCTGAAGTGAATTCTTTATATAGACAATATTACAGAAAACGAAGAAATGCTTAGTTAATATATCTATCTAGTCATATTTCAGGACCTCCTCTGGTCAACACACTCAGATCGCAGAGGAGGTCCTGAAACATGACTGACCGTTTCTGCTTTGGCAATCAAATCAGCTGCTGAAAGCCTAACAGAAACAAAGCTGTTGCTAAGCTGTTCGATGCCATCTATGTACACAGGCCTGGTCTTTCAGTCTTTTCCCTACCAGCAGCAGAAGAATGGAGGTGAAATAGCATCCTACCACTACAGCACGAGTGAATCAGAGTCATCTTATTAAGCAGACGGGGTGTAAGAAAACACTTGAAAGTACTTCAACAGCAATCTCAAGTAGTTCCTATTAGGTTAGTACAGTTTTTAGCTATTCTTACGTAGAAATAAACAAACTCACTGACTCTGTGAACAAAAGTGTGTCCACTGGGACAATACAGTCTAACCTGCTGTGTAACATATCACAAAACATCTCATACTACTCCACAGCACCTTCGATCAAGTCCCATTTGTGAATCAAATGCAGCATACTGCTTTTAGCTTTGCTGCATTTCTAGAGGAACCCAAGAGATCTTGGTGAATTTAATGAGTACATTTCAAGGATGTTTGAGCACCTAATTCCCTAAATTGCTTCAGCAATCCTAGCCTTAATTCCAAATGAAATCTTTTAAGTTACAAGAATCCACAATACTGCTTGGTAAATTGTTCCAGTGAGTATTTACTTCTGCTTAAAAATATGCACTTTGCTACCATTTCTAGGTTTAACTTCCATGTACTGGATCTTTTTTGTCATTGCTTGTGAGTCTCAGAAGTTCAGTATTTTGTTGCCTTCCACAGTGAGAAAGTTGTTTTCCAACCCCGCCCCGAACACTGAACCAAACCAGCCATTATTTTTAGTCTCATTTGAACCAATCTTGTGGCTTCTCCCAAAGTCTCTTCAGTTTTCAACAACTTTTTCAAACATGAGTACCTTAATGAAGTGTGTCCTGGAGTATTCAGAATAGAAAGGTGATCCTCTCATATTCATAAGCCCACCTGCAGAATCTTGTTACAGCTGGTAACGTACCATACCCTCAAAAACCTTTTCAGAATTTTGATTTATGGGATCACATCCCCATTTTGTAATCCTTTATTCTTGTACTGCCTAATTCTTAACCACAACATTTATCTATGTTTATATCGATATAGGACATACACAATGATACTTTATGTATAAACTCACCCAAAACATTTAAGCAACTCACCCTCCTCAGTATCTATCACTTCACCAATTTTTGAACTTTACTTTTGATGATCTTAGATTTTCTTCCACTCCTTGAAATTGTCCTATTTTCCAGGTTTTGCAAGATATGAATTTTAGTTGTTGAAAGAACTTCCTAGCCAGCTCATAAAACCTAGGTGCAAATTATTTCATTGTGCTGATTTTGTAACACTGAAATATTTCTTCCCACTTTTAAAATAAAAACAGTAAGATGAGTATTTGCAGGAAATTTCTAGCCTAATTAAACTTCATCAAAGTGCTCAGATAAATTCATGCTTTAAGAGCGAAGGCAATTCAGAAAGCTTCAATAATATACATGATTATACATTTTGTTCTTGATGAATTATACTTTGTTAAACCATTTTCCTTGTTTTTTTTCTTTGGTCTTGAGAACATAATCACTGCATCCAACCATGACTGTTGTCTCTCTTGAGCGTTCAAGTCCTGAATACCAGAATTCTTTGCCGTGTACCTACTGTGACCCATTGCTATCCTGCCCCTTCCCCAAATCATTAGCCAGTTTTTTAAACTGTGCCTGCAGCACGTAAAAAGAAGCTAAAAGAGCTGGCAGGAAAGGGCAACAAAACAAAAGATGAGTAGAAACTATACAATAGAAATAAAACAGATTGCAGAAACAGTTTAAAATAATAAACAGATGGCAGAGAGAGTTTCACATAAAATAAGGCTTTCAGAAGAACACCATTTCGCGTTACCCAATGAGTTGGAAGAGGTTACTGATGTACCTTGGCCAGACTTTCACTATTCAGTAAGGACAAATTTATCTTCTCATTTTGCACAGTGCAGGTTCCATGCCTGCAACACTGAACTAGAAAGATTATCTGAATCAGATTTTTTATGATGTTATTGCTTTAGCTGTTATAATCATATAAAAATATAAAGACAGACCATGTAAGGACAGACTGTGCTTCCTATACTCTTTCCAGTGTGAGGATACATGTGGAGCCGCTGATTCCATGAAGGCATCAGGAGGTTGTGAGGTATTTACCATTGTCCCTACGTCTGCTTATGATGTACAATGCAAACCTGAGAAAGACATTTCTCCCTGCATCAGCAGCCGAAAACCAGTGCCAGTTCCATAGATCAGTTTGTTTCTAAGATAGGTGAATTATTTCAGGCATATGATTTTATACCACAGGAGTAAATAGGATTTCCCACTGTGGCCAATTTGAAATTTTTTACTGGAAGAGAATGATGGGAATACAAGAAATGTTCCCTTTCCCAGAGTTAATGGTGTTATTACTTTTGATCCACCATGCAAGCTTCTTACAGGCATCTACTTCCAATAGCGTGCCCTTACAAAAATAGCCGCGCTGGGGTGAATTCAAAGACCCATTGAGCCACTCTCATAAACAATGGTGGAAGTAGATGCCTAAGGAAGAGGATAGAAAAGCATAAAAAGGTTGAATAACTCTGGTATTTCCTGAGCTAGATATGAGCTCTTCTGAGGCTTGAGACCTTACAATAGTTGTCTATCCCTAATACTACGGTCTCAGGCTGCCACTCAACAGTCATGCACTCACAAGCAGGTCTAATTTGGCTATGGCTTTCACTGTAAGAAAAGAAAGTCACAAGGAAAGGCATTTTAAAATTAAAGGGCCATTTAGCATTCCATAGCATTAATATAAAATAGGAAGAAAAGGTGTAATAAATAACAAAGGACTAGATGCTTAAATATTTAGCCTCACTTCCTTACCTATCTTCTACAACCTCATACTTATCAAGGCAATGGGAGGTGGGCTGGGAAGCAGGCAACGCTGCCTTGAAGTTACTTTCTCTCTCTTTTCCTGAGTCTGTTCCTCTGAGTTTACCAACTTGTTTACTTTCTTATTTAAATAAAATGAAATTTAAAAAAATATTTAAAATAAACAATAATGATTTCAAAATTAAATGAAAGATTCTGTTTTGGTACCTTGACATAGTTTATATAAAAGCATAAATAGGCACATTTCTTTACTACTCTCTGATTAAAACCTGCAGGTGTAATGTCATCATGCTTTAAAGACAGTGTAATAAAATAATCGATCTGAAGTTTACAAAATTTCTCTCTTTTTTTTTTACAGAAGCTAAGGTCAGCTGTAGAAAACAGAGCCTTCTAGGACAATTTCCTTTACCAATTTCCCATCTTCCACAAAAAAAAAAAAACAAAACCAAAACCAAAAAATCTAGATGGCAGAGGAAGAAGGACCACACCTCCTTCTAGAATTCAGTCAATAAATATCTGGATGACACCAACTGTCAAAAGGCAGGAGATCAAAGGTGCATTTCTGAAATAAATTTTGATACAAAAATGATTATAAAAACGATTATAGCTGTGAGGAATTGTTATCTACTTCTGCTAGATGTGATGAAGTGAAATTTTGTTCAGACTGATACAGAAAAAATGATGGCTTCAGCTATATCCAATTTCAACCTTCCCCTTTTTTTCCCCAGTTACATATTTAACTAGTGCAAGCAAATTCATCACAATGTTTTATTACTCAAAGATAAGACTCTATATTTTCTAGTTACTAATGATTGTTTCCTTATGTATCAGTAGAACTGAAATTTTTGATACAATGTTTTACTCTATATCCCAGCACCTCCCTATCTGCAGTTTTTGATATTTTCTCCACCTATACACTATAACTCCATTTTCCCTTATGCCTGCACAGATCACGATTGTTCAGAGTCATGATGTTATTGTTGTCACTATGGCACTCAAATCTAAGGAGTGTCCAGGAGTAGTTTCAGTATTCACCTCATCCCAAAAGTTTATGGATATTCCCTGGATTTCTAACTTCATAGAATCATAGAATCATTAAGGTTGGAAAAGACCTCTAAGATCATCGAGTCCAACTGTCAATCCAACACCTCCATGCCCACTAAACCATGTCCCTAAGCGCCTCATCTACATGTCCTTTAAATACTTYCAGGGATGGTGACCCAGCCAYTTCCCTGGGCAGCCTGTTCCAATGCTTGACCACTCTTTCAGTAAAGAAATTTTTCCTAATATCCAATCTAAACCTCCCTTGGCGCAACTTGAGGCCATTGCCTCTCATCCTATCGCTAGTTGCTTGGGAGAAGAGACCGACACCCACCTCGCTGCAACCTCCTTTCAGGTAGTTGTAGAGAGCGATCCTCTCAGCCTCCTCTTCTCCAGACTAAACAGTCCCAGTTCTCTCAGCTGCTCCTCATAAGACTTGCTCTCCAGACCCTTCACCAGCTTCGTTGCCCTTCTCTGGACGCGCTCCAGCAACGAAATGTCCTTGTAGTGAGGGGCCCAAAACGGAACACAGTATTTGAGGTGCGGCCTCACCAGTGCTGAGTACAGGGGCACGATCACCTCCCTACTCCTGCTGGCCACACTATTTCTGAGACAGGCCAGGATTCTGTTGGCCTTCTTGGCCACCTGGGCACACTGCCGGCTCATATTCAGCTGGCTGTCGACCAACATCCCCAGGACCTTTTCCGCCGGGCAGCTTTCCAGCCACTCTTCCCCAAGCCTGTAGCGTTGCATGGGGTTGTTATGACCCACGTGCAGGACCCGGCACCTGGCCTTGTTAAACCTCATACAACTTGCCACTGGATGCAAAAATGCATTTGGCTCTTTACATCTCATCATGTCTTTCTTGTTGCCTACATACTGTTGCTTAAAAGAGTTATCCCTATCTTTTATTTTGATGTTTGGTTTTCCCATAAGTAGAGAAGGGAGTGGAATATATAAAATGTATTTTCATTTGAATTTCCRTGTTTTATCTAATAGACAACACAATTCACCTGTCTATCTCATTGTCATTTAAGTTTCTTTTCTCTGATTCATAGGCTTTGTATATCCAATCAGGCGATTACCATTCAAGCTATAATAAAAAGACTTGTCTAAATTTTTCTTTAAAAAACCCCAAGCAAGTCATGATCAGTTTTCAATTAGCACCTGAAAGCTGACTTTTCTTTATATTTGATCACACTACCTTTGCCTCATCTAAGCTTTTGTGCCTTCTCAGTATACTTTACCTGAGGCAATACTTCTAATTGTTCTTGTTACAGCTGTTACCTTCACACCAACATTATTAGTAAAATACCCTACACTTGCTCCTGTACTGCATCAAAGATTATCGTATCTTTTAACTGGTAATTTGTTCTCTATGTCTTGTGTCCTTCTTCCCTAAGGAACAATATTTTGAAGAGCCTAAGACTGCTGCATAATTAGATCATACAAAGCATCCGCCATCCTATCTCCCAATAAGACAGGAAGACCTTAAGATTTACATTTCTTTCATGCATTCTCCCGGTAGAGGAATAATTATATTCTTTTTGTTTTGTCTCATTAAAGTTCAATTTCTTTTGTGTCCCTAATACACTTCATATAGATTCTCCTCATCTGACTTTTTCAAAGCCTAGTTATCTTCTCCCTGCTGATAAACATGTCTTGAATTAATGGCATATTTGAGTTCCATCTGCATCTCACTTGAACAAAATTCACAATAGAGTAACGTACATCGATGATATCCTTATGAAAATAAATGGACCACACCCTGTTCGTTCTAATAAATGTGTCACCAGTCAAAATACCTTCTTCAATGACATAATGTTTTCTTTTGTATTCCTTTGTTAAGAGATTTCTTATGCCCCCATCTCACACCCTTTTGCCCCAAGCAAAAAGTCCCCTTTACAGAAGGGCAATAAACGGATAGGAAGCCTCACAGAAACTGGTGTTTTTTCCGATAAGCACCTATATCCTCACGGGAGTACTTAGTTTCTGTCATTTTATCCATTCAGATTATTCTAAAATGAATGGTATTTTTTTGTGTAGTTCTAACAGTGTTTTGGTCACATTCATGCTGCTGTATCTCCCAGTATTTCAGCTGTCCATTTTTATAAGCAATCAATTAGTTCTCCAACAAAACAGCGTAATTACAAGAAAAATCACTCCCCTCTGCATTCTCCAGTACAATCCTCTATATTGAAAGAATTCCCTGTGACACCTCTTCTCCCAACACGCAGTGAAAAAGGTCCCTGTTCYGCCCTCCAAGTGGTGGTGCCTTTGCTTCTTGTGAGCACGCAGAGGGTTGCTTTATTGGGAGGAATGTGTGTGTCTGTATATATCTACAAATACCCTAACCAAAGTCTTAAATACCCTATCCAAAACTGGGTGGATTGACTGAATATGTGGACTCTATAAAACGTCATAAGAAGGATCAAATTTAATAATATAACTAAATCACAAGTTTACTACTTAATCATTAAAAAAGGAAACCACCAATACTCAGGTGAACTTCAAGTAAAACTACAGAGAAAAAATGGTACATGAAATTGTTGTTGGAAAGCATCTGTCATGATGAGTGTGAACTGACAACATGTATTTTGGCATTTCCTAATTTTTGCAGAGGTGACTGCACAGCCTTAAATAATGTTCTTACCGCATCATTCTTAACTTCCTTGACCCTTCGAAAAGACACATGCCCAAATCCAGGTGCATATAACAGCCCAAGTTGAGCACAGCTGTAAGAAACTGAACACTGGGAATGCTGGAGATAGCAATTTTAACCAACCACAGGGAACTGAGGGGATAGATTTTTTTTTTGTGTATGAAAACGCATAGTAATTGATATAAATATATGTAAGTGATAAGTAAATGTATTATTACAAAAAACAAATTCCTAAGCTAAAAATCCAACTTTTACTTGGGAAAATCACATCATTGCAAACATTATATCACTGTTTCAATGAAGTTTTAGACTTTACAGAAGGCCAAACTGAGGCAAAGGTAGCCGAACTGACCTAATTAGTTTATATAGTCAGAAAATACACGCTAGTTCCCAGTCCTATTCTGCAAAGAAAACGCACCACTTTTTTTAATGTATACATACCTTAGAAATACATACTTGTAATATATAAGTACATATATATATTCTACATATGTAACATACAGAATCATATATACATATATATTATATATAATAAATCATCATGGATACAATTTTATGGCTATTGAAATGTTGCAGCAGCATCAGTATTTTCTCCTCTTATAGTAAGTTTACTAAAATACAAAGCAATTGTTACTGCTGGATAATTAGATAACACTCTAATTGTAAGAAATTAATTTTTTTAAGTGACGTATCCATTGAAATTTTTTAAGTAAAGGGAAAGCAATGAGTGAAGATCACTCTGGAGTGATACAAAGACTATTCCAGAGATGTAAAACATTTCATTCAATATCTTAAACTTACGCTCTACTCAGGGAAATTTACAAGTTGAAGTACAGTATCATACCTAACTAATCCTGATGTAGCCACAACCAATTATATAATTAATATATTAATTTAACAATATAATTGCTTGTTACTGAACTGTAAACAGTTGAATATAGCATAGTTCTAAGAGTTACTTTTAAAATCATATCAAATCATAAGCAGCATGACCACCATTTTAAAAAGAAATATAAACTAAAAATACTCTCCCTGTTTCTAGTGCATGCATGTTTAAGTCTGTCATGTGCGAATAAAGAAACTGGATATGGAACTGTTGATTTTAATTTGTCTCGATATGGTTAGCTTTGTGAAACACCTATAGTTCACTATATGTAGACATTTCACTACTATTCAATTTGTGTTCAAGAGGCTAGAGTTGCTAGAGGTCTGCTTATCTTCAGTATGTCTACCAGGTCAGTAAGGTCCCGGTTTTTTGCAGCTCTTAGTTGAAGGAAAAAAAAAACCAGCAAAAACAAATACCGTCCTCCCCCCCCCCCCCCAAAAAAAAAAAAAAAGGCAGCTGTGGAAACTGTGGAAAAAGAAGTTCTTTCCCCACCAGGGCTTCTCCAGGCCATTTCAGTGTTGCTTCCAAAATGCTACAACCACTCCCCCATGCTGTCTTCTGTACTTCGGTTTTGGCTCTGATCTCCCTCTTTCATTATACTCCTCCAGGCCAAATCAATCCTCTCCTCTCATACTCTCTAAACTCGCTCCATAGCTATGGCACATCTAGCCCTATGGGGGTCTACTCAACATTTAAGATTATATGCTACATTTTTATGTTCACATCAGACTCATGAAAATCATTCACCGCAACGTTCAAAGACACCTGATATTAACAGTGTCTGCAGCCTGCAGACCTAGATAAGTACAAAGATGGGTTATCATATATATCATTTTCTAAGCCAAAATAGCAAACTATCAGGCTACCTTCATTTCAATTAAAGCAGTTCAGAATTTGCAATCATTCGGCTTCCTGCCTTTTACAAGCAAATCTGGAGTAAAATGAATAAAAGTGATGCAGAGACAGATCAAGGAGAACCATCAGAGAGTAAGAAGAAAGGACTCACCTCCTTTAGTCAGTTTTCCATTTTAGTTTGTTTCAATAGTTAAAGAGGGAAGAGATTTTTTTGCACACTCTTTAATTCAGATGTCAGTTCCAATATTTGATGCTTGACTGTTCTGAAACACAATCAAAGTGTAGCAGTTAAAAGTACTAGCCTGAAACAAGATAAAATTATTAACATGGCAAGCAGCTACGTATTCATTAAAAATCACAGCAGCATTGAGAGGTCCGTGGCAAAATTTTCACATGGTACCACACTCTCCTCCTTGCAAGAAAAAAGCACAAAAAAAGAATATTTAGATTGTATAACACTGCATTTGTGGTGCCATCTCACATGTTTTACTTTCCCTGCACAACACATGAAGAGTTTGTTGGTTCTTTTACAGAAAGATACAGAGACTAGTTACATGTGATTGCCTCAGTAAATCTCTGCAAGCACACCTTTCCCCCAGTCTCATCCTTCTACAACCTTTTCTCACACTACATAAGCACTATGGAGTCCTGCTGCCTCCATCTGGAAAAGGAGAGGAGAATGGTGAGAAAACTTGACCAACCACCCAGCTGTATACACGGTGCTTCCCCACCAGCATCTGACGGGTGGTGGACAAAATTGCAATGGCAAATCACTGCACATTTAAATATATGAATTTTTTAAATTATACAAAACTGAAAATACTTATTTCCAAGCCATTTTCTCTCTCTGGTAAGGAAAATGATATATATGTTTTTCCCTTCTTAGTTCTCCAGTACTACTTACTGAGACTAACAGAAATAAATGGCTTTCCTCTGTGCTCTATATTTGAGCTCTGTGAGTCATCTCACTATTTCAAGTTTTGTTTCTCATCACTTAAAGGTCTAGCCTATTTTATCCTGTTTTTTTCATGTGAACAATTCGTAAGTACAAGCCAGAATAAGYGCAAACATTTTTTGTTGTAAATGCAGTTAACAGTTCCAATCAAACTTTTACTGAAAAGCATATTAAGAGAGAGAAAAAAAAGTATGGCTAAGCGTGCTTTGATACTAGCCTCAGACCATACTGAAGTACAATCAGTACAACAACTTGTTCAACATGTTGAAAACTCCTAAGTTATTTTACTCTCTTGATGCTCATTCAAAGAAACACCTTTACACAGACCACGGTTAACTATTGGGCACTAGCTGTCAGAAAAAGCAAGTAAAAATTTTCAGAGCAAAAATAACTTGCAAATATTACAAACTCATGTTTATAAAGCCAGAAGAGACCAACCCGATCAGAGTGTCTGGTGTCCCACTTCCCATAGGCTAGAAAACTTTCTTAAATGAACTCCTTTGGATATGGGATGCACATCTTAGTAAAGCATCAGGCTTTGGATTGAAGTTCTTCTAAATAACCACTAAGAGGACAGGAACACCCTCTATACACAGGATAAATTTATATCTGGGAATACCTTAACCTCAAAAGCAGTCAAACTGATGAAGGCTGCAGCCTGCCTTTTGTTACTGTCTTTTTATTTACTATGAGACCCATTTCCAAGGTGAACTAAATTCTGACACTGTTTCAGAGTCTCTGAAATTAATGTCAGAATAGAAACGCATCCCACTAGTACTCCAATGACAGCACTTTGTGTATAGCTGGCTTTGAGGGCCTGCCTCTCCCCTGAGGTATATAACCATCTTTAGTGTATTTCTTCTTAAGTCTAAAACTAACTTCCCAGTTCTTTCTGTACAGTTGGTCTTTAAATAATTTTTCTTTCTTGGTTGTGCAGGTTTTTGTGCCAGAAGGGGGAGAAAAATATGTTTAAAGCAGGAAAATGTGATGGTAAAACCATCAGATTGACAGTGGGATCAAGAGAGATGTATGGAACCAGAAATTACTTTTAAATCATTTCAGAAATGCATAGATTTCCAGTTGACAGAATCTCTTTTGCAAGAGGCTTTAATTTGACTACAATATTGACTACATCATAACCATTTAGACTTTTCCCTGAGAGTATAAAATTGACAGAGTATATTTAATTGTAACAAATAAACTGGATTGATTTTTCCATATAAGATCCCCTTAGGGAGCTTTCAAAGATAAATTTCTAAAGGATCAAATCGGGCAGGTCTTTCTGCAGAGCCTTCAGTTGTAACGACTCCTCTAAACCCATTCCCATGTTTGAAGATGTGTGCTTGAGAACCTTGCTGAAGCTGGGCTCAAATGGGTTTCTCTTAGCTGACGGCATTCGCTTGGATAAGAGAAATTTTAACTTGTCAGATATGTTTAGTGTTGACAGAGGTACCGAGACCAGGCAATGTAAAGGTACCACCTGCATCACACAAGTGTTAAGCACACTGTAAGCCGCTGCCTAAAATGTAAAAGAGGAGACTCTCTGCAAACATATATTGTAAGTATATATGATACAGTTTTCAGAGATGGTCATGGATTAGTGTGCTTCAAGCTTTGTACTACACATGGTACTATCCATGTCAACAGCCCAAACTAAATCTTTATTGTTTTAATAGTTTTAAAATCTGTTTAATTCTTCATCCCTTTTGCTTTTGGTCCTTCTTCTTTGTGTATGCCCATGCATGATAGCCTTCTCTGACCACTTTCCCTATTTTTAATCAGAGATAGAACCAGAAAATGTTCACAGAAGAGCAAGATGATGATGGAAGGTACAGAATGACTTCTGCATGAGGGACAAATGAATAGGGTAAGACCCTTTGGTCTATGAAAGAGAGAATTGAATCATGGAAGATTATGAAAACATGACTGGCATGGAGAGGGTTAGTAAAGCTATTTTTTTCACTGCCTCATTCTGCCCAATGCAAGAATTAGAGGGCATCAAATGAAGCTGGTTAAGAATCACATTCATAAAAAGGAAGAAAGCAGAACAAAGGAACAAAGGGAGGTGGCTCTTTCTGCAACGTGCAGTTGTGCTGTGGAACTTGCTGCCACAGGAGGTCATGGACATCAGATCATGCCTTCAAGAGAAGTCTGGACAGGTGTGGGAAAATTAAATCCCTTGAATTTAGCTAACTATAAATGTTCAGAAACATCCAGCTCAGAAAGACCAAAAGTTCAAGACGGCTGGAGGCTAAGAGCGTATGTTTGCCACATTCTTATATTCTTTCTTTTGGTCTCTGGTGCATGAAACAGGACGTGGGACAAAAGGACTTTTGACCTTGACATTGCAGCCATTTTTATGATCTTTTTATGGTACAGCCAACAAGTTGTGCACATTGACATCCCCATCTGGCATACAGGAAAAAGAGGGCAATTTAATAGAAGGTGGACAGGATTCAAATGTTGCTTTTCTAGACTGATACGTTTACAACACTTTGAATGACGTTTAACTGAAGTACAGAAGTACAAACTGTAGGGTATCTGATCCCTTTTGATTAGTTTCAGACTGTTGCTTTTTCATGAAATAAGAGGACATTATGAATTGACTTTTCACTCAGCAGACTGGCCTGAAACTGCTTCATAGCCTGCAGTCACCACCATAGCAGGAATCAGACTTATCTTAAACCCCCCCAGTTTCTGGTTCAGTTTTAGCACACAACAGTGATTCAGATTACCCAGGTATTGTATGGAAGATCATTTACAAAAAGCAGAGTCTCTAAAACCAGCTTTTAGGTGGCAAATAGCAACTTAACTGCCACTATGTGGTTCTAGCTAGATTTGGTCAGAAAGACACCTGGAAAAAGTGCGGCGAAGAACAGGAACAAAGAATAACCTGGAACAGGTGCCCAAGGAGGCTGTGGCATCTCCATCCTGGGAGATATTGAACACTCAGTTGAACAAGACACTCAGCAACTTGATGTAATTTTGACATTAGCCCTGCTTGAGTAGGGGCTTCAACTAGATGACTGCCTATAATTCCTTTCTACGTAAATTATTCTGTGACTCTGTAATTCTAAGTAGAGTCTAATCACGTCTGTACCAGTCCTGTGCAGAACACCAATTCACAGTATGACCATCATCATTAAACTAAATTTCAATGCAAAAATGAAGGGCAGGTCTTGAAGTGTTTTATTACATAGTAAGCCACTTGATTTCTCTTCTACATGATACATCTTCACATTCCTGGGGTTCTGCTGTCATGCACCATTTTTAATTAACAAATATACACTGTAAAGGAGATGGATCAAATTTTTACCTGATTTTTTTCTTTCCCATGTTTTTTTTCCCACTTCTCATATTTTTATTAAGTAATTCATAGTGAAAGTGCATGACTATCCATTTTTCTGTGAGCAGTATCAGGATACTGACCTACTTTAACAGCCCAAATCTGTTCCATTACATATATGTACTTAAAGGTACTTTATATATAGTGCACCCTTTCAGTGAGGGTACCTAGGGTGGCAAACAGCAGATAACCTCAGATGTCCCAAAGAGGCCTTTTTCAGAACATGACTTAGTACATATTAAGCCACTAGCATCAACAATTTTTTACTTTTTAAGCACTAGGCATGAACCTCATGTATTTGCTACCCAAATTATAGCAAAATAGTAATAATTACAGAAATGAGGACTGCCTAGTAACTACTGGCAAATGAACTTCTAAAAATTTAATTAGAACCATACTAGTGTAGTAGTAATGGGAATACCATAAAGCTTCGCAACGAGCACAAAGCTCAACCTTCTTCCTATAAAGCCAAGACTGCAATATTACACACACTTATTCCACCTCATTTGTAAAATTAACAGTCTCCCTCAGACAATTAAAAATCATGCTGAGTACTGAGCCACAGTAAATTACAAATATAATTAAGTAAATAATAAGAAAGCCCAAGTTCCTACTTAAATACGCTGCCAATTCAGCTAATCCAAGCACAGCAAATATTAATGCAATACTTCAATGTCTGCAGCTCAGCTCCTGATCTACAGTAATAATAACACATTAAGATTTTGTCCAAAGTCAGAGCAAACCGTTTATTTTCCCCAAGACAACTGGAGCACCAAGTTACCAATAATAAGCTGCTTGTATCTTCCACCATCCTGCTGGGGAAGGTGGGTAGAGAAGACGAGCACTTTTAGTCTGATTGTATTTGCCACCAATTATACAGACACAGTCTTTTGACTATATTTTAATCTAAACTGAAAAGAACCCAACCTGAAGCTATTTAATGATAAAGGATTAAATCAATGCTGATTAAAGGGCTCTGCAAAGTGTGATTTTTAATTATGTTACTTTAGGAAGTCACTAGACAATCACTGCTGGCATTCCCTTGTTTCTGCATCCAACACGGAAACAATTCATACCTTGAGAAAACCTTCTGATTTCAGTAGCTAGCATACCAATGAGAAAAAGTTTAAAATTCTCCATCAGTGATAACTTCAGATAAGTACTATGCAAGAAATGAAATGTGTCTAAAATTATGCTGACAGCACATGTCACTTGCCAACAACGTACACTGGCGCTGATATGCGCTGGTATCTGTTTACAAGCTCACAGAGAAAGGATTAAACACAATTTAATTCATTCAAACTTAAATATGTATTTATACCACTATATAAGTGCAGCATGTGAATGGCAGACATTTCACTGTCTCACAGCAGTTGTATTATTCTCAGCCCAACCTCATAAATATTAATTGCTTTTGAAACTGAATTATAAGTCTGCACGTGACATAAAGGAAAAATCCCAAGCACAGGCTTTCCCTCAACATCAATCCACAGGAGGAATAAAATATTCTCTATGAAATGTTCCTGCATCAGCACCAGTGGGAAGTTCTGCAATCTCTTTTAGTTGGAGGTAAATGGTTTTAATTTGCTCTTCATTGTAAGTGAAAGAATCAGTTATATAAAGCCTTAATATTTCCAAATCTGTATTGCAATAAGGAGAGGCTTCCACAGCTCCTCACCCAAGACTGCCTCACTGTGAGATTTTTCATGGTATGTGCATGAAGGACTTGGCTCCAAAGCAGGCAAAAAACTAAAACAGAGGCAAATTTTAAAAAAAATCATAAAAACACAATCTTCCGTATCCACCACCACCCTGAGAAGTCTACGTATTTTAAACAGGAATAGTTACAAAACGCAAAACTAACAACTGTCCTAAAGGGATGAGAGAAAGCAAAAAATCTGAGCGCAGCAAGTGAGAGAGCAAGGAAGGAAAGGCCACAGGCAACACCTATGGTCATGCTCACTCCTAACAGATGCTGCATTACTCCTGTCGATAACTCCTCGCCCTGCCTCGCTCGTGTCTGGTAGACACAAGTAGTTCCAGCGAGGTGAAACTCTCGCCTCGTGCTGACCGCAGAGGAAGAGCCAAACAGCTAACCCAAACAGCATTGCAGCTGCCCTGCAAAAAGGTCAACGAAGTATGAGAGGTGTCTAGACCTAGCAACTAGGCATCTGGCATGCATGCAATATCATTCCAGTTTCAACTGTGTTAATAGCATGAGCAACGGAAGAAAATACATAAAACAGCCTCATGAAAATTGTAGAGCACATTAACAGCCAGGGTCTGTCAGGCTGTCCCTTGCTTCTAAGGAAGGAAACAAGAAAGAAAAATTTTAGCCCACGATTATTTTATATAAATAATTGCAGTGTGAAGCACTGTATAGAGACTGGCCAGTCCATCTCCCTTTACCATTTGATACGTGTATATATAGAGATGTATTTATTCACACCACATACATGGTGGAAGTCTCTATGTTGTACTTGCAGAGCCAAGTGAAATGTTACAAAAACCAACTACAGTTTTTTTCTTTCACATACTGTTGTACCTCTTATGCAAYTTCTGCCTAAAATATCTGTAGATCACAGACGTGCTTCTAACACAACTCTGCCAATTTTTAAAAACCAGTCTACCTCAAATGACGTTTCCACAAATGTCTAATGCTCCTTCCCAAATTATACTGGTCGCTATATTCCTCACAAAGCCTTTACATTGCATCAGTTCACCCTCATTTCTGGGAAGATGTATAGAAGCAAATATGATGTCGGTAGCGCTGCAAGAATTATTGTGTTTTTAAAGCACTGTAAGTTTTCATCCCTCTCTTCCTCAGAATAGTATGATAGGCAGCAAAGAACAGGAAACAAACCCAAGGTGTATTGTTTTTCACAGTATACAGTGAAAAGTAGACAGCTTCAAAGTCCATCTTCCAGAATCTGCATGTGACTTTTAAACATGTCCAGCTCATGTTTGTATTGTATGAAGTCCTGCTCCTGCAATCATTGAAATTCCCTTTGTTTTGAAATGCCAAAAATCTGTTTTCAGCCTAAATAGCAATCGTGAGGCATTTGAGCAGTTTTTGATACCGAACATGTTAAAAAACTGCATCCAGCTGCTGCCAGAAGAAATTCTCAATTACACAGTTAGTTGAAAATACACCGTGTAATAAAGAACTACTGCAAACAGGGGGATACTTTGATAATCTAGTCATAATTTTCATAAAGGTTACATTTCTCATAACACAAATCAGTCAATGTAACAGACCATCTTTCAAAATATTTAAGAGCACATTTTTTTCTCTCTACCATTTCCTGGTGAAAAAATGTCCTATTTCTTCTCTTTCATCTGGTCCATCTCATTCCACATTTGCTTTGGAGCCAAAGCAAAACATCACTGTGGATATATGACAGAGGCTATCCCTGCAAATGGTCATGGTTAAAATATCTGGCTAAGTAATGGTTTTCCCATACAGCATGCAATTTTTTTTGTTCAGTCATCATCCATTGGCTGTACTTAAACTCAAGCCTTCAAAGCTGCCAAACAGGGCTCTGGATACTACACTGGATGTGGAAAAAAACCTGTCAACAGAAAATTCATTAACTTTCCATTATGCTACGCTGGGTGGTAAAATGAAGAAAGTTTACCCCTGCATGAAATCCCACCAAACTGAGCTGTCTTAGTTAGTCAAGGCACAGTAGAGATCGTGTGTTATGTCCTGCACAATTAAACAGTCCTTTTGTTAGCAGAGAAATTGCCTTTTGTTTTTTTTTTTAAATCAGGGTAAGCCATGTATTTTTCCACCTCAGCAAGTTGAGAACAAAAGACCTAGGCAAGTTCAAACTACCTTGTTAATGGAGCTGATTCATAGTCTACAAAATAACCTCATACATCACTGGCATGAATCATGGCAAGTGGTCATATGCAAGTGCCTGGTACACATACAAGCAAATGAAAAATTACAGTATACTAGGTTTATCTTTATTAGCTATAAATTAGTTACATTTTTTTTTTTAAAAAAACAAAATAACAGACAATACTGCCAGGTTGACCCCAGCAAAGATTTTTCTCTTTATTTTGTGCTAATAAGCAAGACACATCAAGACAATCTTATGGAGTCATGACCGTGGTACCTTAGTCACAGGAGTTTGCTGCTGGCCTATCTCTGCTCACACTGGCTGCCAATATTGCTGTTGATTTAAATGGGAACATAGCTTGAAGTTAAAAGCTTTTTAAAAATGCCACACAGAGTAATCAGGTTTATTATATCTAACTACACAAGCACTGGTTTTCAATTATATTTTACTGTTAGAAAATTGAAGAAACCACCTAATCAGGAGAACGTTTTTATACATATTTTTGATTATAGACTTCACAGCGTACCAGTATGCAAGAGGATTGTACGAGGACAAAGAGAGAATACAGCTCCTGTAACTGTGTGTTGTTTTTGCTTAATTAGTTTATTAACTGCTTGATTAGCTAGTTTGTGCAGTCCTTAGGAAATGTAAAGCAGTAATAAGTGCTAATTAATCATATTATTTATGTAACATTCAACTACAGCTGCAAATTGTACACATGTAACAAAAAAATATGAACTGCCTAATGGTGAAGAAAGAAGCCTACATTGCTGGTGAACTTCCTTCATCAGGAAAAAACAGAACTGGAGAGCAGTCACAGGCAGCAAACAGTAGGCTGGAGCTGCAGAAAGCCTGCTTCATGGCGAGTGACAGAAGCAAGAGATGAGGTGAATGAATGATACTAAAAGTGCTGCCCAACTGTTTATATTAAGGAGAACATATGGTGGAAAAGAAGCAGAACTGCAAGGAAAAATGACAGTCTCATTGAATTGCAAATGAGAGGTAATAATTTCAACATCCACTGTGACAGAATACTTCTATGTGTTATTATAAGCTCTGGTGGATGCTATCTTAGACCAATTCATGAATTGGATCATTTGATGCCACAGCATTTAGTGCAGTAAGGTTGGAGGCGGAAAGGTGCTCCTGCTAACACTTTCTGATGACCTAATGAACCTGCTCTAACTGGAACAGCAGTTTCTGATGTCAGAATGACTTAAGAGCTGAGTGATAAAGGGGACACAGCATTTATCACTTTTTCCAAGTCCAAAATCATGCATAAATGGATGAAGCAAATGGAACAGAGTACCTAGTGATGGTAAAAAAGCAGAAGAAAGGGTCTAGTGGTATGAAACACGCAGAAGAGAGAGATATATCTGCTGCTCTAAGAATAAAGTTAATTTGAGTTCTATGAAAACATCCACAAAGGATGAGAAGGAACTTCACATCATTAATGCCAAAAGTCAAGCACTTGATGGGAAGGAAGGGAAAGGCTAAAGTATTCTGTAAGTGAAAATAAAACCCTTCCAAAATACTTCTGCCATGACTTTTAATGGTAAAGTTATACAATGAATAATAATGAGAGTTTAAATGTACAGCTAGATATTAAAAGGTAAAACAAACTAATGGAACAAAAGATGAAAAATCAGATTAACATATTCATCATCATAAGTAAGAATATTCACAGTCTTAAATACTATTATTTCTACGATATCAAACGTTTTCCATATGATACTAAAGAAAGTTTTAATACAACTTTATGAAAAGGTGGATTTCTGTTCTGTATTTTTTAATTGGTTTACTTTCTTCGGCCTGCCAGTATATGTAAAACAGCCTGCAAAGATGATTTAGTAGCCCAACATATAAGGTTTTTTTATGTTGCTTTAAATATAGAGAATGCTGAAAAATCTGATGGATGCATATCTTGAGAGGTAAAGAAGGCAAAAACATTTTGCGATACCATTGTTAAGTTTGTCTAATAATGCACAAAAAGTCTATCAGAGTTCATTTGCAATTTTCAGTTAATTTGCTCTGACACATTATTAACCCTTTTTACATTTCATTTTTGTGATCATGTCGTGCTGAGTCTTCCTTTTATTAGTTTGGGGAATTAGCATTGTTTTCATTATTTATTACTTATGAAATTCTCTTTAAGATCTAGTGCTAAGGCAAAAAAGGATAAACCTTGTTAGGTACTCTATATTTTACATTGTTTACCGTAATAAGGGGCAAGTACCCAGGAATCAGACTTTTATTATTCTGGAGGCATTCTCCTCTTTCCCTGGAGAATCTTAGATCAGAGTTTTAACTCAATGGTCATGGAATGTAGGAAAAATTAGTCAATAAGCTGAAACCCCCCAGTGGAAGTGCCAGGTCCTCAGCACCAACTGCTTCAGTGCGCTGGTCCCATCCTCTCRTGCTGCGGTAGTTTCTGAACAGGCACAGATACTGCCACGCGTGGCACCCAGAGTCCAAATGCCCCGCTCACCATCGCTTGCATTTTTGGTACTTGCACTTTTTTACTGACAAAAGCTACATAGTCCCCACGTGATGATGACAATGAAGTCACATTTAGTAAGCCAAGAACATGCAAGTCTCCAAGTAAATTTTGTCCTCTATCAAGTCATGTTGGAGGAATAAGAGGCCCGCTATTCTCAGGCTGCTAATGGGGGACAGGCAATTCATTCGTGGTCACAGCTGTTCCTCCCTTCTCTCCCAGATGCTGCCTCCAGACTCGGGATACATCACAACCTCCATTATGCTCAGACTACAGGTTTCTGCTGAAATGATGAGGCAAGAAACCATTTTCTTTCACGAAAGCTGAAGTTATGACTCCAGGAGCCATTCTTAATCTGGTGTATCTAAGCCCCACTGAAGAAAACGGAGAGTGTGAGGCTTAGCAGACCCTACATGATCATATTTTGAGCATATGGAAAATATGCTTTGAATGGTAGCTCATTCTAGCCTTTAAGGAAATGCAGCTGAGCATTACTTCTAAAAGCTTTGGGGCTTTTTTTTGTTTGTATTTCACAATCCTTCCAGAAGATAACACTACAYAGCAAAATGCACATCTTCAGTTTCTTCACACTTTAAAGCTCCATTATATTCAAGTTGGCAACTTTTTGCAGTTATTGCAAGTTTTGTAAATAGATTGCAATTGTGTATGTGTATGTCTTAGTGAAAGAAAAAAAAATGTTTGGGTTTTTTTTTTAAATTTTTTTTTTGCTACCATCTGGAGAAAGTCCACAGTCAACAGATCTTGTGGTTTATTAGCTGAACACAACCACCTACATGTACTAAAACTTGACCACGTGGGGCATGAACTGATCACTTTATGCACACAGTGACATACAAATTGCTCAGCTATGCATCTTGTGCATTTATGTACCCCTAAACAAAGAATAAAATGAGTTGGGGCAGCTTTTTCTACCAAGTTTGCACAGGAACAGCTGATTTTTAGTGTCTCCGGGCTAGCAAATCTCATAGAAGTCYCAGAGAATTCAGAAAACACTCCCAACAGATGAACCTTCATGATATGCTACAGAAAATAATTTTATTGTTTAAGCTTGTAATGACATGCTGGATGTTACATGGTGCATGACCCACAGTCCTAATGAAGACTTTATAACACAACTGACAGTATCCTAAGTATATTCATCTCGGTTTTGACAGTTCACTTGGTAAATTTTGCACTAATGGCAAATGACAACCCTAGGAATGAAAACCATCCTCAAAATATTTATCAAGAATACCAGTTGTTTCTTCAGATCGCTCTTGCCTTTTTCCAGTTTTTAAATAGTTAACCAGTTACTGTGACAGAGAAATCAAGTCTTGATATGAGAAAATTCCTTTCAACAATTTTTTTGAATGAGTACAGGGTCTTTTCCATTTTAATTTTCGCAACCCATGCAGACATACTCCCTAACCCGCTAGAAATTTTTTTCTCCTATTTGGGACTTTCTTGCTACTGACTTTTCAGGTTCTTCTTTTGTTATTTCTTCTTTTCACATTTCTCTGAAATCCTGCTATTTAAAATGTAGTAATATTTATACAATGACATATTCAGAGATGGATAATTCAGAGATTTTTTTAACATAAGCCTTTGAGGAAGTGATTAATAAATACACTGGGAGAATATGCAATAAATGCCTCTGGCACAGTCTCCATATAATGTTCGCCGAACGTTTGAATATGTTCACTTTGTTCTTTTGCGGTCTGAACTGTTGATTTGTAACATTGGCTTCTGTCTGCTAGATTACAGAAGACAACATCGGATGAGAAATGCTTTCATTCCAGGTTAGTGAATACAAAATACCAGAACAATATAAAGCTGAAGTGCTCCAGCACTTGAATAACTTCCTGTTGTAGCAGCCACTTGTAATCCAAACATCAAATGCGCATATTTGCTTGCTTTTGGCAAATATGTTTTGTATTCTGGACTACCTCAACAAATCATGACTGTCTAGGTATTTAGCAGCTGACTGTCATGCAGAATCCATCAGTGAATGATAGCTTTAACTTAAATATGCTGGCACTYAAAACTTCTCACACTATGTTACATTATAGACATGGCTTGAGTGGTAAAACTGCCCATCCATAAAACCCAGCCTGTGATTAGCAAAGAAATCTTCAGATTAGAGGAACCTTCATTTAAACTGACAGACTTCTCCACTGAAGTTCCTTTTATCAGAAAGTTAAAAACAAAGTGATGAGTCAAGTGTAAAGACTTGAAGAAACAAAAGCTTGTTGTGAAAATTCAAATCACTACATTGAACGCTGAATGAATTATATTAATAGCTTGTGAATTAGATTTCTGGCCCAAAGCGATTAAACTACTTCACTCAGTACTTGCAAACGTTATGGCAGCATTATAAATGGATAAGGTTTCCTAAAAAGAAGACACAATATTTGTTCTTTTAAAATAATGCTAGCAGGAAAACAAAACAACTTGAAGGAAAAAAAGCCTTGATTTTGCATGAAACTACAATGAGTACTGGCTTTCTGTCCAAGAAACAAGTAGGATTTGATGTTCTTTAAATAGTTTCCTAGCATTTTTCTGAGTAGCCTGTAGCACTGAAGTTGTGAGCCTGATTTCGCATTTGCAACCAGAATGAGTCACAGCTAAAGATTTTTAACGTACTCCTTGTATAAGACATAGTATCATGACATCACTGCGTATAATTTGCATTCATTGTAGATCGCCTTTATAAAGAAATAGCTATTACAATTGCATAAAACGTGGTAAAATAGAATTGCACCAAATGACTTCAGCATGATTTGCTTTCATCTGAATTTTTTTCATTATTAGACTAATAAAAATTAGATTTATTACTTGGCCGACTATTTTCTGGCTTTCCGTAAAGGCAGTTTTTTCAGTCGAAGTTCTTGAGTACAAGATGAACAACCTAGTCAAATCTCTAAACCAGTGTTTAAAAGTCTGACTGTAACCTGTATCTACTGTTGTGCTGATTACAACCCCTGCCAACACATTCAAAACAAACAGATCAGGGCAAGAAACATAGATATGATATTTACCAAAAGCCTGCTTATTGAACTCAAACAGGAGTCTTCCTACACATTACTCAGAACTACTGTTGTGCAGTATCTTTCCTGAATCCCAGTATCAATAAGCATGATATGTTACAGTTGGCCAAGCCAACAAAAAATTATACAGTAACCCAGGTGATTTACCAAACCTGATTGCAACAATAATCAAACTTCCTTTCCATAGAACCTCACTATCCGTAGTCCCAATAACACAATTTTCTTTTTATTTGGGAAGAATTTATTGTAAAGAATAATTCTCAGGAAAGATGTTCTGTAGCAATTTCTCCACTAGATGTAACCAGCAGTCAATATACCCTAGTACCACTTCTGCAACAGATGTCAAAGTCAGGAAAGTCAAAGAAGATCCAAGTCATAGAACTGCTACCATGTGCCTTGCAGTAGGAGGGCTGATCTACTTCAGTTCCCAAAGGTCCAGCTAAGGTAACGCATGAGATTGAACTACAGCCAATCTACCCCATCTATGCAAGTTGTTATCTTTCCTACCTCTTCTTTGCTCACTATCAAAATTAAAATCTCCTTTTCTATAGTTGCATTTTTCCCCAATACTTTCTTCCATTTTGAAGGCAAAAAAAGATACAGTTGACAAGTTTCAACTTGGGATGGTCAGAAAACTATTGAAATCCACTCAGTATCTTGAGGTCATAAACACTACAACACAGAAATCCTGGTGGATAAAGGATTTTGCATGTAAAATATTGAACCGGTATCATATCTGTTTTCAAACCAATTCATTAATGTGTCATTCCATACAGAGAAAGGAACCAAAGTGCCGTAATTGGCAATTTCATCTGCAATACTGAAGTGGAAGCTATAAAGACTGTAATCGAAAGCTGAGGGAATGATACACAGTAACAAGGAGGATGATGTTTGTAGGGCTGTTGGTTATGTCACAAGTTGCTCACCAGCATGGCAAGCAAGTGTACCCTTTTTGCAACAAACTCGGCAGAGATATTCTATGCTTTTGTGGGTCAGGTCTCTCTCTGATGCAAAGAGGAAGGTATAATTCCTGTTGTGCGCTTGTCCAGCCTTATCTTGGAACTCTGCTATGTTTAATTATTGCATACAAGCATATTGACGATGTTAAAACAGTTTTCAGACAAAGTAAATCATGTTGTAAGATACAGAAGAAATTATAAATATCGCAACTCAGATACCAATATACATCCTTTTTTTGAAAAAAGAAAAAGCATCTATTATGCAAAATAGCATTTGCTTAAATTTTTCTGAAGCACAAAAATATTAGCAGTTTGTCTTTTTTTCACCACCCAGTTAAA
The DNA here is from genome assembly GCA_035582835.1 of Phoebastria nigripes. Lineage (NCBI taxonomy): Eukaryota > Metazoa > Chordata > Aves > Procellariiformes > Diomedeidae > Phoebastria > Phoebastria nigripes. The sequence goes on from JAYKAV010003454.1 coordinate 1,277,944, forward strand.
CACTGATTCTCTGAAGTCTGATGTCAATTGCAGGGCTCTCATGTCCTCTATATCCTACAGAGCATCTGCACAACCTGTATTTCTCCAAATCGCAGCTATTTCAATTCTATAAGGGATTCCTTTTCACTCCATTTTAACTGTTCTTTTAGTATTTTAAGTTAGTTACATGCGTGTACATGAATTCAGAATGCCTCTGAACTTAAAATCTAAATATTTGAAAAAACTACATTGCAGTTTTGCCTGTGCAAGGCTATATAGACAGTGGTAGTGCTGTGACAGAGCCTACTGCAATAGGACAGTCTTGTTTTTCTCAGTTTCTTTAGTCTCAGGTTAGCAAGCTCTTCAGGTAAGCAAAGTTTGCATCCCATCAGCAGCAGAAGGAACAAATTTCTGCAGTGAAAGATGATTAATAATTTTCCTACTTTTCCCTTTCCCAAGTTGCATGTGTTTTCACAATTTGCAAATAAGTTACACAGTTTAATTTGAGAATTACTCACTTTCTATGAGTACCAGACAGCCAGACATGAGGAGGTCAGAAATTCTAATCTTACTGGTTACAAAACAATTGCTGATGCATTTTACCTTCCTTTAACTATCCAGAGAGCTGTACAGAACTGGCTGGTGTGTCTATGTGTTCATACRATACATGTTTATTTTTGTCACGTGAGGCAGATATACACTGGGTTTGGGGATGGGAGAATGGATCGCAGTTCTTTAAGGATTCTTTTAACGACTGCATTTCTTTAACCATTCTCCAGGATGGGACTGCCTTTTTTTATACAATGCCTAAAACAATAGGTCTTTGATCATTGATTGGACTTCCCACACACTGCAGTGACCTCTGCATTAAATAGCAGCACCGTAAGAGTATTAGGAGTCTGTTTTGATAGCAATGCATTAATGAAACAAACCCCCAATTCACAGTATAGGCGTATGAGAAAAGAAAGCCAGCTAAAGCAGTGGAGAATGCTATTGAAGCAGGAAATGCTTTAATACCAGACGCAGCTGAGCTCCCTCAACAGAGCTCACTTTGACTGCAAGATGAAGGGATGGATAAGAAAGGGAATTCAGTCAGGGGTGAATCAGATTGGAAGGAATATTTGTCAGACATTTTGGTTTAATTTTGTTTTGCATAACAAAAGGATTGTCCTTGGTGGGTTAGTTAGGTTTTTGCATAGATAATGGTATATGCGTGTTTCTGATTAAAATAAATTTCACTCAAAAAGGTCAAGAAAAATTGTATCATTAGACCAAATCAATACTTAGAGTTTAGAGTCTATTTTGCAAAATATTTTTTCAGTATACACAGAACAGTACTTAGGTAGTTCTAAGAAAGAGTATCCCTCTTTGACTTTTAAAGCTCCATGGAGTGTAATAAATGGCCAGCCTGAACTGAGCATGGACTAGAAGAAACTCTCTTTGCCACTGAGAAGATGGTGTGGAACTTCATAATGTTAACTTTACTCACAGAATAGATCATTGTTTAAGGGAAGAGGTTTGTTTTTACCGAGTCTTCATCATCTCAGCACAAAGCCTAGATGCCAGACTTTCAAAAATCTAGAAAGGTAGATGCAAGACTAGTAGGATAAGATGTTCAGAGGTACCAAAAAGAGATGAAATGTTTACATTCGACTTGATTTCAACCGAGATCACTGTTAGAAAGCTGCTCTATTTGAATGCCTAAAAAAGACGGTATCTTATAATTTCTCCTCCCCGCTTTCTTCGTAGCTTAAAAAAACCCTACCAGATGATATGCCTTATTATATGTTACCTCTCTAGGAACAAATGCAAGTTCTTTTTCTTTCCCTAGGAAAAGGGGTGGAATCTTTCTTCATCTTCTTACTATTGTTACAGTACCCCGCCTGTCTGCATAGGTTTGCAAAAACATTGTCATTCAGATGACCTAAATTCTGAACAAACATCCTAACTACCATCTCATTCCTAGCTGTACTTATTCCAGGAGAAAAGGGAAACATTGCTGTGGAAAATCAAGGGTGCCTTTTTACTTTGTCCTGTTTTACAGCGCAGTATCAGATATTTTAAGCGCTGTATGCTGACCGTCACTCACCTTCAGGAATACTACAATCAATAGTTCAAATGCCACATTTCCAAGTGCCATCTCCCTCACTCTATCTTTCCAATTGAAAAGTAACTCTATTTTGCCTTTTAGAAACATTTACGTATTGACAGAGCAACTCTCCCACATTGTTATCTGACAGAGGCTGGATGAACGGGTTTTACAATTTCTAGAGGAATACATAGGCAAAAAGTCATAAAGTGCATACGCATGTGGAGCAGTATTTCCCAAAGCAAGGCTGTGAGCTGTTTTGAGTACTGCAACTGCCCGTGCATGCCATTTGCTCTCATATACAAATATTTCCTTGTCACACACACAAAAAAACCCCAACCTGAATCCATTTCATAGAACATTCTCCCCCATTGTTTGCTTTGCCAGTTTATACACAGACCAATATGCCAATATTGGTGCAGAGAACAATATATAACTTAGTCCCCAAGACAGAAAGTTTTGTGCTATGTTACTGACCTCTTTTTAGAGTCTGAAAGAGTAGCGATGATGGGGGATGAAATGGCAATAGAAAGATAACTGGCTTAAAAAAGGGCTTTGGGAGAAAGGGTGGAAGGAAAAGAACTAAGTATGGAACATGATACCAGGAATTCAATCAAGCAATCAAAGAAAACACATTTTAGCTSAGGAGATAAGAGCCTTGTTTAGATATCGTTTATCAACAGAAAATAACCTCAATTTAGGGTAAACTAGTATTTTCAGAACTGCTTAAGTGCAGAACTTCTAAAACTTGTGAGAAACTTGCTACTGGTTTTGTCTAGATTGCAATCAGTGCTAGAGACTGCAGCACAACCTAGGTATTTTTGAGCTGGTTTGGATACAATAAGCAGTTTGGTCATGGTAACACAAGATACAGCAAGACATGCTATGCTCTGAGCTCCATGTTGATAAAATTTATTTATGTTAGTACTTAAGCAGGTGAGCATATGTTTGCAGTTGGAGAAATAACTATACTGACCTTGGACCAGTTGGATCAGTTTTAGTGGAAGGAGCCCTGAAAAATGCTAAGCCCTTCAACATTCCCAATGATAACAGACAATAGCCTGCCCAGAAGAACCCAGCAGGATAATAGAAAATGCTTCGCTTTAGCTCATGGATTAAAGCAGATGTCAGCAGCAGGGGAAGGAATGTGAGAATTTTCTTCCAAGTTGTGCATTCTTTGGGACGTACCACATACACCCCACATCATCCCACAAAGATCCTTCTCTGTATACCTAGACACTCTACTCATCAACAACATAAGAAGATGACTAAATCTTAATTTCCTCAGAAACCAAACCACCAGTAGATATGGTCTAGGGAAGGCATGGGGGAAGAAAACTTGGTAAGCCTACATCATTCACGTAGCAGAAACTGTATTTCCAAGAAGGCCTTGTGGAGTAGGAAGCTGCCTGGGGTAGGAACTGCTTACTTAGATGTACCCATTTGCAGTTCTTCCTGCAAGCTCAGACCAATGAAAACCAGATCTCTCTCTCTTCCCCCACTCCTCCAGCAAAGAAATGCATCAGAGGAATGTTAAGATAAAGAGTTTACTTTAAAGTCTTTCCATCCTCACTATTTAACAGACGACTCTCCAGGTAAGAGCACAATCAGACATACTATTCCAGCAGTAGCAATGTGGCTGAAGAGCTTTGCCACCTGCAGCTTCCCCTCAGCTGCTTGTGAGTCCCTTTCTGTTAGACTTGCCAACTCAACTGCACCTTGTTGTGGTTTAACCCGGCAGGCAGCCAACCACCACACAGCCGCTCGCTCACTCCCCCACACAGTGGGATGGGGGAGAGAATCGGGAAAAAAAAAAGTAAAATTTGTGGATTGAGATAAAGACAGTTTAATAGAACAGAAAAGGAAGGGGGGGGGGGGGAAATGGTAGAATATCCAAAATGAGTGATGCACAATGCAATTGCTCACCACCTGCCGACTGATACGCAAACAGGGATCGCTACTTCCTGGACCACGCCTCCTATTTATATACTGAGCATGACATCACATGGTATGGAATATCCCATTGGCCAGTTGGGCTAGCTGTCCTGGCTATGCTTCCTCCCAGCTTCTTGTGCACCTGGCAGAGCATGGGAAGCTGAAAAGTCCTTGACTAGCAGACTACTTAGCAACAACTAAAAACATCAGTGTCTTATCATCATTCTTCTCATACTAAATCCAAAACACAGCACTAGGAAGAAAATTAACCCTATCCCAGCCAAAACCAGGACACACCTGTAGCCACTCCCTAATCCTACTCCACCAAATGCAGTTTAGCTTGAACTCCTTTCTCTTTCTCTTTATTATTTCTTCATTGTTGACTTTCTTCTTCTTTTTTTTGTTTTTAAAACAGGCCTTTTTGAGAGAAAAAGGCTGGTGAGCAGCCAAGCTTCATTAGCATATTTGACTTGATTTTACTAAGCATCATCCAAACTACGCACTCTTCTGTATGACAAAGAAAAGCTGCTGTGTCAGAAAAAGGATTAGCTACTTGTAAGATAAAACAAGAAGCAATTACAGATAACATGACCTCTCATCTAAGGTCTTGTTTTAGACACAGAATCTCTGAAATAAAAATAACTAACTACATTGCCCCTTGCAGTCTTTTGAAAAGCTCCTTTGAAATACTACGCTATTTTTTCATTGTATTGAACAGGTGTAACATTTTGTAAAGGCTGAACAAACTTACAACCTACCAAAGTAAAAATGGGTAATTTATCATTATGGAGGGGATGATTCACAGTCTCTTAACAATTTTTTAACGCTTAGATTCACTTGCACTTTGGATTGAAACCAACGTGCTTAATTCAATTCAAATTATCTTTCCATGACAAAGTAAATAAAAGCTCTTTCATGCCTGTTTTTCATGTATTCAAGCCCAGTGTCCCTTTTAAAGAAAATTACTTATATATTAATGTTTCAAAAATTATTTTTAATATAATTATGTTAAAGATGCAATTATGAATCTTAAAATTACAAATTCATATTTGCATGTATGGCTTGTGTTGAAATAATATATCTGGAAAAAGTTATGAAAGGGTACAGATATAAATATATCATGATTTCATAGATAGAGCTTCTGGAGATATTTCATGATAATAATATTCTCTGGACATCATAAAATTAGTAAAGTTGCTTTTTCTGACTACTTAGAGATGTTTATTTTCTCCTGAATTGTATCTTCAGTCAAGAGATGGCTGCTACTTTCTAGCAAATTGTCCTCTAGATAAACACAGTTGGTTAAACGTCTTTTAAAAACTACTGTTGTTATTGCATTTTATGGTCCACAGCTGAAGGTGCATGAAAAGCAACGGAATTTCATAAGAACCCCCTAAAAGGTTTCAGAAATTTAGTTTTTCTTATGTCATAGTTGAATTGCCTGTTTATGAAATAAAAAGCTGACACAACCATCAGTGAAAATGCAGCCGTTCTTGAACTCCTTTTTAAATGAACCAATAAAACCGAATGGTCATTCACACTCGGTGTTGGCACTTCAGGGAAATATTAATGATTTCCTAAAACTTAAATGGAAGGAGGTCTTACCTTGATAACATCTGAGTTTGAAGTCATAAGGACTCTGACAAGACTGCAACTTCCTTAGCATGAGAAAAAGAAAGCTGAGGTTCCAACATGGATACAGAGCTAGAAAGACCTCTACAATAGATTATCACAGCTGACACATTTAACCAGTTTTGACACACAGTCTCCTCCCTTTGCCAGTTTTAAAGAGATTTGTACTTGAAAGGGCAAACAAACTCTGGGCTTCTGGAGGGAACAAAGACTACTGTAAATCCAGGTGAGGGAGCATATCCTTCCACAGGCCATCTTTTTTTGTGGAGAAAATGGAGAAAAATTGTGCGTCGCAAAGATTATATGCTCCAATCTGTCCTATTTTAAAGCTTTATAAATACAGCAATTCAAAAGACTGTTGCTTATAGCAACAAATATAAGATAGTACAGATGGAGAGGGATGAAAACATTACTGCAAGCCCATTACACCTCTGAGAGCATGCTGGGGTTTGATAAAGAAAGAAAAGGGTAGACATCAATGTTGTGGTAGTGAGGAGTACACTTCTCAGTGTTTACATACCCTAAGTCACCCGTAGGAGGCCTTCTATAATTAAAACACAGGCACTTATCTCTCAAAAGTGTGTCTCAAGTCTATGAACTGATAAGGCATATTTTATTTAAATGGACAGCAAATAAACTTGCTATCAACTAATTAGCTCACTAGGTTTCCTTTTAGTTAGAGATAAATATTTCCAAGATAAATATTTCCAAGAATAAAGTAGTAAATATTACTAATGAAAATAAAAATGCTCTGACAAAAGATCAGCCCTTCAGTAAAACCACAGCAAGCTGAACGGCTATGATTGTACCAGAGCATGTTTGGCTGCCAGAAAATAATACAATATATAATAACTGCATAATCATTACCTGCATTACCTGCAAAAATTACTGCATAATTTTCATTACTGAAAACATGATTTTTCAGTAATGGCACAAACATGTTTCCTTTTGATCTACTATGGTAGATACGATTTTATTAACTACAGAAATGACCTGACCAAAGCATACTCATATAATTTGTTTGACATAACAGTGACATCAAAGGATCACAGTGCCCCAATTCTCCACCTACTGGCGAGTGAACTGAAATTACACTCGCCCTTTCACCAGCAATAATTTTTGCTGCTATGACTAGGAAACTRTTTTTTGTTTTGGCAAATTCTTATGAAAAGCTGAGTTTTTATTACAACTGTTATCRCTGCCATTGGTACATCTTTGCTCTATGCAGTAATACAGGCACAGTAGTGCTCAATGTTTATTCTTCTGCAGTGAAGTCCAATATAGATAGTTGCTATTGATTCCCTCTCCCATCACAGCCATCAATCATGCAAACTGGATGCACACTTTAATGAGCTGTTAGGCTTCTTCTGTCTTGCCTATCGCCATCAGCCCTGCACATGCCAAACCACCACATGACGAGTGAGTTTGCTTAAACATGGTCCGTAAGAACTCAGTCAACACATGAGAAGGCGCACGTGAAGGAATATAACGTAGTCCTCTCTCTCCTAGCAGTGCTGGCTTAGGCACGCTGATGAAAATAAAAACCCTAATTTTGCACACAAACTTACATAGATACAAACCTGTCTTGTAAATAGCTCCATTTTTACATAATTACAGAGTAGAAGCCATTGTTGACAAGTTTTAACAGTGAAATCAGTGTGATGTGTCATATGAGAAACCCAGTGATAACACGTAGCTTGTGGAGTGGCATGGAGTATTATGCTAGCATTTGTGAAAGGCAAATTTTTGTCTGTTTTCATGAAGGCAGATGACTACTCTGGAAGCATTACAAACATGAAAAATGACTGCTTTCACTCTGAAATACTTTGAGAGATGTAGGAACAAGGAAATATGAAGCAAGGGGCGTGGCCTTGGTATCGTGCCTGGAATATGGTGCATTGGGAAGAAACCACCCATAAAATCAAAGATATTTTCTGGGGACAATGCTCTTAAGCATTTTCATAAATGACCAAGAAAAAGAGGTGTGTAACGAACTCACCTAAAGTTTGCTGATGATACTACATTCTACTGGGTAATAAATGAGGACAAACTGCAAAAAACTGCAGATTGAGCAGTAGTGTGACTGTAGAAATTCAGTGCATATACATGGAAAGTGACACAAGCAGGGGGAAAAAAATCCCTAAATTTACACATAAAAAGATGGCCCCTAAGCTAACTATTACCACTTCGCAGCTGGATCCTACAGCTATTGTCTTTCCAGGAAAACGTCAACTGAGTGACCAGCAATGTTAGGAATTATCAGGAATGAAATAAAGAACATGACAGAACTTCCTTCGGTCACTAATTGAATAAATGGCCCACCTGCATCTGGTACACTGCATGCAGCTTTGCTCCACCATCTCAAAGTGATTCAGTAGAAATAGAAAGGGGCAGTGAGGATGATCAGTGTTCTGGAAGTGTTTCTACAGAAAAAAACCAGTTAAACAGGCTGGAATTTGTCAAGCTGGAAAAGTGACTTTTGAAATCATGGCACGGGGAGTGTGAAAAGGGATCAGTTCTTCACATTATAATACAGAGTGAGACGGCCATCAAATGAAGCTGCCAGAGCACAGGTTTCAAACAAACAGGAGGCAGTTCTTCATGTAACATCTCATTAATCTGTGGACATCCTTGCCATCTTGGGATGTTAAGAGTTTACATCGTTCAAACAGAAAACTGAAAATGTCCATAGGTGAAAGTTCATCCTTCCATTGAATATAAAGACACCACTTCTGTCAAATGCAGTTCTTGTCCAGGAACCCAGTCTAAAGTGAATGGTTAGAAGCTGAGGGAATATTATGGAAAGTTTCATTGTGAGCTTTCACAATTTTTACATATTTCCCTAGGCTTCTGTGTTTGGTCATTGCTGGAAACAGGATACTGATATAAGTACACTTGGCCTGAATCATTTTCAATTGCAGCGAATTAATGATTTGATGCAAGCTTTAATCTGATGCACATTGTCAATGTTTGTAGCCATCTACCATTTCAGAACTTTTTAAAAAATTTTATTATTATTTTTCCAATACTTGCTGGATTGTTTAGGCAGAACATTTTCAAGAACTTTGGTCAGACTTTTGGAGGCTGCCGGGGTACCCAGCTGGTTACACATTCCATCCCTAAGGTATCTGAAATGCAGAGCTGACCTACCTGTGTTTATATCCTCCTTTATGTCTTTTAGGCAGTCCAAAGAATGAGATTTTCACAATTTGTTGAATGCATCCAGTTTATCAAATAGTTTTCTCTCCTTATGACATTAACAATGAAGATTATGCTTGATTTTCCTGAAACTGTGACTGCAATTTCTTCTCCACCTGGGGCCGGGACTATCAGAGTCAGTCATAAACTAATAAAACAACACAGTGCTGTCCCATGCATGCCAGAAAATCTGCCCAAGAATGACTTTAGAGCTGAGCACAAAAAAATCACTGAACCAATGTATTAGTTTTCCAAGAGCAGTAGAACACTGTAGGATTCTACCAACATTCATCATCTCATTGAAGACTGCATTTAAATAACAGGGCCACAAACCTTCCTTGACAAAGGGCTGATACTTTTATTAGGGACAATGTTACTAGAAGTCCTTTGAAAGGAGCGTCAGGATCTGGGACCGGAATACCCAAGAAAACCTTCTGTTCCCGATTCCATGGACTAACTATCTTAGTTTTAAACTTTTTTTTGCAGCAACTCCAAGGTTTTGATTAGGTTTTCATAGTGCCTAACCCGGGTTACTGAATTTTGGTGTGTAAGTTAGGAAGCTAGTCTTTACAGGCACTCTTTGCAGTCAGCAGAGAAAGACAGGCATGTGKTTCAGGTCAAGAGCACAACCTTGGTATCTGACGAGCCCTCCAGTATCTGGGCTCTGAAATGAAGACTGGTTTGAAGAAGTCCCTCCTTACAATTTAGGGCATTCCCTGACCTTCAGTACTACTATTTTGAATGACTGATGGGAATACTGTTCAGTAACACCTGCACAGCATGTGACCATGTCACCAAACCCATCAGATTTGTAGGGGACTAGCCATGATGCTGCAGCTGAATCCTGCCTTCCAGGCTCGACTGGGAAAGCCTGTTAGACACCGGTGCATGTGTGTCTTTTCCTCATAGTTTTCACTTGGCATAGACCCCTCAAAGGGGAAATGAAAACAAAAAAAACAAGCTTTCATTTGGAATAGTAACATGCTTTCTGTAGGAAGAAGAAACATAGCTTCAATTGACTTCTTATTCAAAATCATTTTCACTGGTGTAAGACAGCATTTTGTTGGATTGAACTCATGGTTGGAAAAGAAAATTCCATGTGAATTTTCTGTAGAGGATCTTCATCATTTGTTTGCCTCAGCAAGATTCTATCTTATTCTGCAGTTCAGCAACTTCAAAATAATTGTTTTCTATCCATTCATTTGGAATTTTGGATGACACTCTTATTGTGACAGGATGCGGATTTTTCACTATGAATAGAGTCTTTTGTTAACGTTTATATCCAATAATTCAGGAGCCAGCTGCTCCATAAATAATATCAAATCATCTTCACCATCTGAAAGACCAAGTAATCTAATATTAGTCTTGTGGCTTCATCGCAGAGAATTTTATTCACCTTTGAAAGGCTACTAGCAGTTTGAGATAAAAAGTCTATTTTCTAATCTCCTCTTTTATAGTGTTTCCAGCTTTAAAGGTTTTGATGTACACCACATCTGTCCAAGTTTCCACATTTGATAAATGTAGTCTTGCAAAATCCACTTACCATCCAAAGCTGTTACAGCACATGTACACATTAAAATGTTCTGTAAATCTATTTCATCAATAAATTACTGAAATGGCTCTTTTTAAGCTTCAATCACAGGAGAAATGGCTAAAAGAGCATAGAAAAAAGATTGTTTTATATTTATTTTCCCCTCTCTCTATATGATGATGTCATTCAATATGCTTGGGCCAGATTTTGGTTCTCTCATTACCCTTCAATCTGTTAGAGGCCAGAGTCTAGGTAAAACATCTGAACAAATGACCAAACTTTCCGTAATACTCAAAAGTGACAAATATCACAGTGAAGTCACATCATAAAAGAGGCTTAAGAAGAGCATTGCACTTGCTGTGACATAAAATTTGCCTGCCAGGGAAGACAAAAGAATATTAATAGCTTTTTGCTGTGTGCTTAATGAAATAATTCCCCGACTATTTGCAAGCTCCTTTATTAAGAACGATAACATTTTTCCTGAGATCAATGACATAGTTTTAATACAGAACACCTTATCAAGTGAAGTTTGTTCTATTTTTGTTACTCTACACAATAAAACCTACAATAGCAGTGATTCAAATATAAGCAATTTCTAGACATAAAATATGACTGCAACTATCATTCAAACAAACTACCTCCAAATGTGCCAAGAATCACAAGTATAGTTCTTGTTCTGAAGAACATACCAGTATAAATTCATTGTGTTGCAGTGGGATCTTAAACACAAAATGATTAAGAAGTGAGAGAAAGGATATCAACAACAATCAGGTCACAAAGTTACCTTGGAGAACTCTGTGTCAGTATTGATGTTATTTTTGTTTACCTATCTCTTCTTTTGCTTCTTACTGTCAGGAAAGAGGAAATGAGGGACAATTTATTATCATTTTTTTACAAAGTGTTTGGGAGTGATCATACGGAAGAGTCTACAGACTCTGTTTAGCTGTCCTAAAAGTCTTTGCAAGATGGCTGTCTGCCATTAGATCAGTTGCACAGCAAGCATTTACAACAGCTCTAGAGAATTTACAAAAGTGTGAGAAAGCAATACAGGAGTATCTTTTTCTTCTGTACTATTAATAGTAGTAACGTGAAACTGTCTCAGTAAAGCCATTTGGCAGCTGCACTACCACATCAAACCTGTGCTATTAGGTACTTTTCTTTATATTTAATTGCTTGCTGTTACCTAGCTTCCTTCTCAATTTCTTTCTTCTCCTAACCAAATTCACCTTTAAAGCTGAGTGACTCAGCTGCTTCACTGAAAAAAATTGTGTCCCTGCCGTACATCTTGTCCTGTAAAAATAAACTATGATGATAAATATTTCTATTTAATACAAAGCTTCTTGAATTAGGAGGCTTTTGTTTGGACTAATATCTTCCTCTCATTTAACAGGAAGCTATGCAATGTTTCTTATAATCTCCCCTCTTTCCACCTCCAAAATTTCTGACTTTCAAATTACACTGAGAATTTCCCTGTGGTAGCTAACAAGGTTGGTCACAAGCCAGGACTTTATTCTTTGCATGCAGGAATACAGATCAGTTCAGTCTGCCCATGCAGGCAAGCACTGGGCAAGACTTTCACTTAATCTCCTGTGACGTGAATGAAGAAACACACTAAATTAGCTGTGTGGAATGATTGAATCACTACAGTCGAATGATCAAATGCCAGCACGGAGCTGCCATAGAAGCTCAGGCCACTCATGAGACTTTTCTGCTTTACTGAATCAGTTAGTTTGGGTTTCAGGTCTTTTTTAAAGCACTTTTCAGAAGCAGGAACTGAGCTCACCTGAAGAAAGAAGAAAATGCACTATTTTTGTTTGTTGCCTTTTAAATCAAATTCAATGCTTTTACAACAGGTACTAAAAGTTCACTTTTTCAACATGATTCAAACTGCATCAGAAAACTGGATCATTTGCTTTTAATCTACTGGGATAGCTGCTTGCAAAGCCACTTTTTAATTTCACGTTGCTACAGAACAAACAGAACAAGCTGTTGCTTAATGTTAGCAAAGAATGTAAGTACTTGAAAGTGCTTCTAGAGACAGAAAATAAGATGCTAAAATAAGCACCATTTAATTCCAAATGCTAAAGTTTTGGGTAAGGGTATAATACTACAGGAATGAACAACCAAAATTTCCAAAATAAAGAAAGGATGTGTGTGAAAATGTTGAGAACCTAGTCTAGAATCTCTTGATAAAACATTTTATAGTGGAGCCTTTAACTCAAATTGGCTATGCAAAAACTGAAGCAACCCACAAGCTTTAATCCCTTTTTAAAATCATGGCCAACTTATATTTACAATCACCATGGAGATGTAGCCTAAAGGATCTAATTCCATTTGACTTAGCAATATCTGGGAGACAAATTGCCGATTTTACCTTCTCCAAATTGTCATAAATGCATTCGCAAGTTCTTCAGTGCGTTATTTCAAGTTGATGTGCTCGCTCAGTAAATAAATCTCTCCCTTATAGAATTTCTTCTGAACATTAGTGAAAGAAACAGAGAGTGTTTCTCATTTAGGAACATCAGATATCAGGACAAATTATGATGAGTTAAATGCTCATGATGTGGAAAGAAGATTTTAATGCCATCCTTAATGATATATCTGTGACTTTTTACAGAAGACGCAGTAACTGCAAAAACGTCATGCTTTAGAACATCAGAATTTTAAATGATCCAGTAAACCTCTTTCACTATTAGAAAGACCAGCATTTTAGTGACACTGAGCTAAACCTTAAATACATAATGAAACTTAGTTCAGTTTGAAACAGGGGAGATATTATATACCAAAACATGGAAGCCTGAGTGGAACTCTGAAAGTCTTTAAATGCAACTGTGTTATTAGGTGTGCAACGGCACATGAATCTGACGGGGACTAGGCTGGTTCAAGGAGAGCAGGCTGAAGGCAAATTTATATCATCAGATCCGAGCTTCTGTTGCAAATGGGCATGACAGTTCCTATTTACTTTGCTACTGATTGAGAGCTCCTTAGTGTAGCAATACTCATGAACTCTGCTAAATTTAATTTCTATTTCCATTTGACAACAGGCAGGAAAGCACCCTGTCAGTCAGCTTTTAATAGCCGTTACCTTCCACATGCAAAAAGTCATTCTAGATTTTCATTTATTTTCCAAGGCTATTTCAAGAAACCTTCAAGATGGTATCCATTAAACTGAGTAGAATAAACATCCCTGAATTGCATATGAAGGTTTAGTATGGTAACAAAAGGGAATTGGTGCCAACAAAGGCGTAGAATATAGTGTTTCCAGGGATGGGGCATCTACCACCTCTCAGTCATAGCCTCGTGTTTTTGGGGGAGTGACTCAGAGGGGAAGTTAGGAAGTAAAGTTCTAGCTCGACTGAACCCAAAATTTGCCCTGTTTTGGGTTTCTGGTTACGTCTACTATCACCAGGAGTGGTGGCTCCCATCTGGCCCGATCACCCAAGAGGTTTCCTTCCCATGGAAGGCAGGACGTGGCAAGAAAGGCAGAAGGAAAGAGGCGCTCCTTGTTCTCACCCAGCAGGGTACTGGGACACAGCTGGAATGCTTTCCCATATCTGGGAAATGAAAGAGCATTTCTACTATGAATTATAGCTTCTCACCTTCAAGCCACCACAGCCACCTTAACTGTACAACATTTCAGTATTTGTTCCTCAGTATGAATGGCTTTTGCTCATCTTTTCCTTAGGCAATAGGCCATTATTGAACACAAGACTTGGCATGGTAGACAGGAAATATAATCACAGCTTGCCAGAAACACGGTTCTCCAAAATTTGATATGACTTCCTTATTCAACCTTAATGTTATATTCACTGTAAGTCTTTGATATTCTTATTATCTACTGCAGTAAACAGCATAAATCTGGACAGTTCCTAGTAAGAAATACCACTCTGAGAAGCAGTTTCTGTTCTGATGACATCACTGTTGTAGTGATACAAAAACTTAGTGGAATATATGATCAAAATCACTACATACTGTGCTTCAACTAAAACATGAAAAACATCCACCAGATGAAATTCAAGGCATCCATGAGACACATCTCCACAACTCTATCTTGATTTATAACAATTGAGATTTTGACCTAAAATATTTGAGAGTTATATGTGGCAAACCAATTTTTTTTTTTTTTTTTCTGGGCAAAAATTGCTCCACGGTAATTGACATATGCTAAAGGGTGCAGTATTTTTAATTCAGATGTTCTATGTAAACAGCAGAGATAATGTAAAATGAAGGATCCTTAGAATACTGGACTGCTACACCTGGAACACTACATTAGTTCAAGATCTCTCTGATTTTCTCTCTAGAATAACTTTTAAAGTATGACATCATAAACCTGAATCATCTCAGTGCTTTCTCTCTCAATCACCGCTTGTTTCTAATGAAGCTTTATACAAGTTGTCCTGGTTTTGGCTGGGATAGGGTTGATTTTCTTCCCAGTAGCTGGTATATAGTGCTGTGTTTTGGATTTAGTACGAGAATAATGTTGATAACACACCGGTGTTTTAGTTGTTGCTAAGTAGTGCTTACACTAGTCAAGGACTTTTCAGCTCCCCATGCTCTGCCAGGTGCACAAGAAGCTGGGAGGGAGCATAGGCAGGACATCTGACCCAACCGGCCAATGGGGTATTCCATACCATGTGACATCATGCTCAGTAACAACAAAGCAAGAGGCTCAAAGCAGACAAGTTTTAGACTGCCAGCTGTTAACCTGAAAAATATCTACACTTTTTAAACTACCATTACCATCTAATGTAAATGAATAGCAGGATGTGACCTATACTGTTTGACTGAGTTCTCCTGGAAAATAAATGCCATTATATGTGCAGAGCTGTTAGTAAGCACTCAGTAAGCAGACTGATTAGGAAGGAATTTTCACTATTTTAATGACTTTGAGCACCAGATTTAATGCAGTCACCCTTAGGAATACATGTAATTCCTTTTCACAGGCGTTTCACGGGCCTTCAAAGCACTATCATATCCCCGTAGAAGTAACATAACCTTTCCCAGCGTATATTCATCATATTAGTAACTACAGTCTGGCAAACCACTTTACATAAATGAAAGTCTGCAGATTCTGACATGTTCTAAAACATTTTGCTAGCTCAATTTATTTATTCCTGGCATATTGTGCTGATTTTGGCTGGGGTAGAGTTAATTTTCTTCATAGTAGCTAGTATGGGGCTATGTTTTGGATTTGTGCTGGAAACAGTGTTGATAACACAGGGATGTTTTCGTTACTGCTGAGCAGTGCTTACGCAGGGTCAAGGCCTTTTCTGCTCCTCACACCACCMCACCAGCGAGGAGGCTGGGGGTGCACAAGAAGTTGGGAGGGGACACAGCCRGGACAGCTGACCCCAACTGGCCAAAGGGATATTCCATACCACATGACGTCATGCTCAGCATATAAAGCTGGGGGAAGAAGAAGGAGGGGGGGGCATTTGGAGTGATGGCGTTTGTCTTCCCAAGCAACCGTTAGGCGTGATGGAGCCCTGCTTTCCTGGAGATGGCTGAACACCTGCCTGCCGATGGGAAGGAGTGAATGAATTCCTTGTTTTGCTTTGCTTGCGCGCGCGGCTTTTGCTTTACCTACTAAACTGTCTTTATCTCAACCCACGAGTTTTCTCACTTTTACCCTTCTGCTTCTCTCCCCCATCCCACTGCGGGGGGAGTGAGCGACCGGCTGTGTGGTGCTTAGTTGCCGGCTGGGGTTAAACCACGACAAAGTGCAGCCGAGCAATGCCCAATATTATTCGTTGCCTATCTCTGAAATATTATTGCACACACTAGCATATGCAAAAAAGAACATAATAACATTTGCCAAAGAGACAAAAAAAGGGTAAATTGAAGTTTAGGATTTTATCACAAATAACATTTTTAATGATTTATTAAAAAATCAAAACTATACAAGTTTAATGCCTTTTAAAAGAGGAAATGTACTTAGTTGTTAAACTAGAAGAATGGAATTGACATAATCTGGGTTAATAGCCTATTTTTGTGAAGGCCTTATTTTATATGACTGTGCAAATTACTTGTCATCTCTCTGCTCCACTTTTGCCCTCTATAAAATGGGATGACAACCTCTTTTTTGAAAAACAGAAGTATTGAGCTATAATACTTTCAAGATGCAAAAGCACACGCGGCCCTAAGATAAGAAAGAATCTTTTACAGCATGTCCTTTAGCACTTTTCTTTCTTTTTGAACTGGGATGTGTGAATGCTTTCCTAAACTATAACCTTGAGAATCTTATGAGAAGAGACATTACTATGTGCACATTTAATATTTTTTTTTAATAAATATGTAAAAGAATAAAATCTTTACAGCTTAGGCTTGTAGTTTTGCTGAGTTTGTGGACTGCACAGTACAAATTACTGTAGCACATATTGAGAAGTAAATGTAGCCACAGGTGAAGAGCTTAGACGGGGTTATATAGGTGATGTGCGTTAACTGCATGCCTATTTCATGGTAACAACAACAGTAACATAGGAATGTCTGTAGAAATAACAGTAATTACAAATGATAGGTGCTAACAATGTAGCATTTTTCCAATAATTTCGGGGCATACTTACGTCATCACATAAGTCAGCTCTTGTAGCTGTCTTTGCTGAAAAGTACATTTACTCAGTTACCTGTGGTATTTTATTTCTTCCTTATTCTGCACATTGTGAAGTTTTATGTACTTGAACAGAGATGCCACCTAATTCCATTCCTATACGTACTTTTTAATTTGTAATAGTGTCCAGAGCTCTGGATTGCAGACTACAGCACTAACATAGCTATCGTACATGCAGAAAGTCTCAGTTTTAGTATGTAAGTGTCAACAACTACTCTTGAACCCTCACAAATACACAAACAATCCTGCTTCCCAAATAAGAAGGAAAGCCAAATGACTCAACTCTGAATCCTATCGTGACCTAGAAGAAGGGAATTCCTGGCTCAGCCTGTCAAGCAGACTGACTGGTAATTCTTAATTTTTTTTACTGACTTTTACTATTCTTTTCCTCACTTCTCTCCCATATTAAGAACCTGGAGTAAACTTACACAAATTTCCACACTGGTCATACCACAGGTTCACATAGTTCACTTAGACTCCTGTCTCGTAACAGTGACTAGGAATAGATGCTATGCGATACACTTTACTTTTGTGTTGCAGCACTGCAATCACATATTTTATTTTCACTTTTAAAAAGGATTTTTAAACTACTTAAATAGACAATTTCACTTGCCTGTCTTCCTCGTCTTCTCTCTTCTTGAGACTACAGGGCTAAATTCACCTAACGCTTGCACTGAAAGAGCCTGGCTCAGGACTCGGTGCTGCAGACTGTCAAGTGGGAGGTACATTAGACGATTCATCTGGTCATCTCAAGAGATCCTTAAAACTGTGGCAGAATTACTGAAATCCTCTAATGGAATGTGACTGAATTATAATTCGCAATATTACCAATTTTTGCAAGTATATTTAGAGATTATGTTCAAACAACAGCATTTTTATATGCCTTTATGCATCGTATCCAGAGAACTCTTGCATTAGCTCAAATCTATTTACTAAGCAGATCTCTTTCTGCCTGGAAACACATGTTCTGTTTGGCTACACAGTATGGAAGGTAGGGAAAAATACTACTTCACCTTGTGGCCAGGGAAATGGGTGGAGTTCTGTACAGAAAAAAATGAAAATAAATACTGTGATAACATTACAGTGCATCTCAACCCCTTAGAAGCATTCCATTCATTTCAGCAATCCTTTTGATCTATTCCATATAAACCATACATAAATCTATTAGAAATCCATATAAATCTGTTCTATGTACGACTTGAAAGAATAAATCCCATTCCTCTGACAGAACCCTGTGCACCTCATTGAGAAGAAAGAATCAAGAACTGTGCCGGAGAACTGGTAAACAATTTCATGCAAAATATGGTGAAATACAACCTCTGCAGTTGTATTCACTCTGCATTTCACATAGCACTGTGCTTGCAACTGCCACTGATGGCAGTCAATGGAAGCCTTTATTTGGAAGAGAAAAACTGTGGTAGGATGCCAACAACTTTGAAAAACTCAGACCTGATTTTTCTTATATTTGAAAGAGGTCTCTTACTCCTTGACAACATCTAACACTAACCTTTTTGTATGTGAAGCATTTGCATACAATGAAGAATGTTCTTCACATAGTATGGAGAAGAGTGCAGGAAGAAAGTGGGGAGGGGAATCTGGACACAGGCAGAGAGGAGATAAGATGGAGAATAGGAGCATGAAAAAAGCTGACAGCGGAAGCCAGGGTGGGCTCAAAGGTTTGGAGAAGACTAAGGATCAAACAGAAAGTAGAAGCAAGAAATAGAGATGTGGAGTAGCAGAGAGAGGTGAAAATTTGCTTACTGGGTTATACTAACAAGCATAGCCAGCAGGTTAAGGAAAGTGGTTTTTCCTCTCTGTTTGGCACTTGTGAGACCACACTGCGAGAACCACGTCTGGTTTTGGGTTTCCCAGAAAGACATTAATATACTGGGTCAGGTCCAGTGGAGAGCTACCAAGATGACTAGGGGCCTGGAGCAGATGACATAGAAGGAGACTCTGAAGACACTGGCTTCCTCAGTCTTAAGAAGAGAAGGCTAAGGATGGATATTACAGTAGTATTCAACTAATCAGTGGGAAGGTGTAGAGAAGACAGAGACAGCCTCTCTTCAGTGGTGCTCAATGAAAGGTTGCAAGGCAACAGATACAAGTTCTGACAAAGGATATTCCAATTAAATCTTAGGAAAAAAATGTTAACCGTGGACAATGGTGGTCAAACCCTGGATCGGGTTTGCCCAGAAAGGCTCCGTTCTTGGAGACCCCTAAACCCTGCCTGTACAAAGCCCTGAGCAACCTACTCAAACTTGGAAATTGGTTCTATCTTTGAGGGCCAGAGTATTTGGACCAGATGACCTCCAGAGGTCCTTTCCTACCTAACTTGTTCTGTGATTCTATGAATTTGAAATGAGGATTAGACCCCGAGGACACGAAGTTAGAAGACTGCAGATGAGTAGCCATAAGACCACACTCTACATAGCCTAAAAATGAAGAAAATTTTCTAGAATCTCAAGACTTCTGCAACAAATATCTGCAAAACTTCGTGACAAACATGTGTCTCATCCCCCCTCTAGTGGCTAGTACACATAGGACAAGCCACTGCTAAAACCACTTTGTAAACTCTAGTGGCAAGTACTTGGGAAGAGGAGTGAAAGACATTTATCGCACATCTGGATATCAATACATTCTGACATCATGGAATTAGTGGGGTTTGTTTTCAATTCGTTTTTTTTTTCAAAAAAAGTTAGCAAATGGCATGTGACATATATTCCTAGCATTTAAGATCTCCCTCTGTCCCTAAAGCCACCTTAAATGTGCTTTTTCCTGATTTTGAACTCGTTTTTTCTTCTATTTTCAAATACTTTTTGCATGTTCTATATTTATGCATATATGCACATGCATATATACATATGATTATCTCTCTGTGTATGTGCATCATTTTTGTGTTTGTATATATATTTACATTTATGTGCGTATTTTCTTAGTGGACTAAGTTGATAAAGCATTTCCAAGATTCATTTCTTCAGACAAGGTTGCCTAAAGTAATCTTTCACATCTATGAATGAATAAAAACGTTTAAGCTTCAAAGATACTTGTGCAATTACCAATTATGTTGAAGAAGTTCATGTGTTGAGAACAGAGAAAAATACATCATGCTTCCATGCCTAAGCATGAAAGGAGGTATGTACAATAAATATTACAAAAAATCTAGGTTTATATGCTTTGGTCAAGAATTTTAAGAAATGTGGTATAATCTACTGCAACTTAAAGAGGAAAATATAAAGAAAATAATAAAAACAACATTAAGCTGCTTATAAGTGGGAATACTATACAAATATTTACTTACAGAGCTACTGTTCATTGGTCATATTTGACATATGTCAAATAGTGAAGGAAATATAGAAACACTATTGATGCTAATTATGCAAATATGATTCTTATAGCCAGCACAAATAAAGAAGACAAAATGAGACATTTAAAATATTATTCACAAAAAAACTATGTCTAGCTACTGGGTAAAGGGATATGAATTTTCACACAGATGAGAGAACAAGAGAATGTTTTGCAAATATTTTAATGATAGTAAATGAAATTAAATCATTAAAGTTCATAAAAAATGATATTACTGAGGAAAAGATGCAAGTGGTGGTAACTTTTACCATAGTTTCAGCTATGGTAAGAGACAACCAACAGTCTCAGACTGCTTGGCCTCTAGTGTACCGAAAACATCTTTCTTTGCATCTGATCAGCAACAGTAAGACCGCACCTACCATACAACATATCAAATATCAGTTCTTCACTCGATAAGCTAGACATGCCTTCGTGCAGCTCTTTTGTACAGGTAAGTGATATATAGGCCACAGCTACCAGAAATAAATAGCACATGCAGAAGCTTAAAAGCCATTTTACAAAGGTTTCCTAACCACAGTCTTGTATATTCACAACTGGGCAGTTTTAATTTAGGTACCCGCCTGTCAAAAGGTTCCACATGTAATGTTAGTTTTAAGCATCTGAAGACTTAACAATTTCAATGGGGCTAATCACCTGCCTAAAGTAAATGTGTGCCAACCACGTGCAGAGTGGGGCCATGGCCATTTCATCTGGTAGCAGAGAGAGACAACCTGTTAYAACCAAGGGGACAGAAAGCACTTGTTTCTACAGCACGGAATGAAAAAGCATCTTTGACCATCTGCCAGTGCCGATAGCCCTATTCTCCTACTTCCAACAGCTGCTATTAATATTTCACAGTACCAAAAAATGTACTAGGCATTACAGAGAAAACAGTAAAAACTGCAGACAGTGTCCAGAAGTTTAAACAATCCAAGTTACACCTCTCACTACAGAAAATGGCATTTAACAATAGGGTGGAAAAAGGCTGCAGGTGGATACGATTTACAAGAGTAGACTTACAGGGCAATGTCTTTATCAGGCTGCTTTTGAAACCACATCCATTAAGCAATTGTTCTAAATGTATATGGGTTATTTCCTTTACAGAAGCAACAAAATATGCCATTCTTGGTCAGACAGTGATGCCCAGGTACATCTACATTTCAGTCTTGCACACCTGAAAGAAACGTGGAGATACAGCTTATATTGGTATCACTAATCTTGGAAGTTGGCATTTGRTCTAAGCTGGGCTCCCTTAGTAGAAAATGGAGAGAAACAGGCATCTCTATATCCTCTAAATTATTAAAGTACTTTAAAATGGGAAGAATCATACTTTGTGAATGTCCTTTTCTCACCACTGCCTATAGAGACACCTTAAGCAACCAGCTTTGACTAGACACTTAGCTCTTAGATCAAGTTAAATAAAATCTCCACTTTTATTTTCAGACTTCAGATTTAGATACGGATATTGGATTAATCAAGATACAACTGGTTCAGCACCAGCTTTGGTTAAGCATTGGAACAGGCTGCCCAGGGAAGTGGTGGAGTCACCATCCCTGGAAGTATTTAAAAGACGTGTAGATGAGGCACTTAGGGACATGGTTTAGTGGGGCATGGTGGTGTTGGGTTGACGGTTGGACTTGATGATCTTAGAGGTCTTTTCCAACCTTAATGATTCTATGATTCTATGATAAAAAAAGGATAAATAGGCTATGCTAGGAGGTAAGCCTTTCCACAAGCATGTGAAAAGCCCCAAAGAAAAGCATATGAATCAATCCTGTTTTAACAGTCATAACAGCATACCAGAACTCCAGTTACAAAAACTGACGGAAATTTAGTAATGCCAATGCAATGCTGGTGATTGCCAAGGRAAGGGACACCTTTTTCATACTCCTACAGATGCCAGGAAAAGAGATGAATTGGCAAAAAAGGAACAAAGAAATCTGGTGAATAATTACTAATTTAACGGGAACAAAACCATATTCACTAAACAGTATGGTATCCTGAATATCGGCAAGCACCTCAGAAGATATAATGCATGAAAGTAATTTTTCAGGTGTGCTGAAAAAAGAAATGGAGCATCCTTAAGGCAAAAAGTTTATGTAACAGGGCACAAACTGAGGAGTCACATTCCACAGAGAAGCACTTCCTCTAAGATTTGTTCTTGCATTTTTCTTCTAAAATTGCACAATTTTCCTTAAGTTTTACAGTTCCAGGATACCAAATGAAACAAAATGATTCAGATTATAATTGGCTGAGTCATAGACTGTTAAATATTTGAGGATATGAAAAAAGGTTCTTTTCCATAAAGGGTGATGGCCAATTTAAATACCATATTTTTAGGTTCTGAAATACAGTTCCATTAACAATCATTTATTGAAAAACAACAACTTGTACTATTCCATGGAGTGATCTTGACCATCTGTATTACATAGTTCAGGATCTGCTTGGACATCCTCAGGGTAAGATATACTTGCTAAACCAGTCCCTTGCAGCTGGAACTTCTCCAACTCTCACTGATTTGGCTAATTAGTGCACTGGATACTATTTATCAAGCTTTTCAGTAAAATGAGCTTGCCTGATCAAATGATACAAAATGAAAAACCGTGCGTGTGGCGAGTCACTACACTCCTTTGCTCTAAAGTACTGGTTTAGGAAATGCAAGTGAAAAAGCAAATCTACATGTGAATTCACTTCCTCAGTTTGGGAGGTTTCAAGAACACACCAGTAATATGTCTTCCCAAACGGCTTAGTGCTGAGCTTTGTCAATTTAGTGACCCAATAAGGGATTTAAAAAATGCTGTGTAACTATCAGCATAATAATATCCTATAAGTAAGTTGAACTAAAATATGACGTTATCTGTAGTAAAAATGCCTAAAAGGAAAAAGCAAAGGGCACAGAATGGAAAAGATAAGTCATTTCCAAGTATGACTTAATGAACAGAAATACTGAAAAACATCTTTTTTAAACAGTGAAATTCAAGATAATAAGAAAAAAAAAAGAAACTGGATTTCATTTCGTGCTATTCCGTATCGATGAATAATTCTCTGAGTTTCCCTTGTGGAAAAATGATACAACTCTAATAAAATGATTCATAGCACTAAACCATTTTCCTTAGCAAACACCGTGTACATTAGCAGGACTTCTAGAGGAGAATGTTTCTTTGGAAGATTTATTATTGTGAGATTATGGTAAGATGATCTGGATGGCTCAGTGTATGAAATCTTGTCATCCTGGCGGAAGTACTTTGTTCTTCCAAGAGGCAGACGCACATCTGAAAGCAGGCAATAGAGTTCAAATTCCGAAGCTGCAGAGATAGAGTCTGCACAGGCTCACACTGACTTGGCAATAGGCAGTAAAATAGCAGTAAGTGTGTACCATTAACCCCACACCAAGCAATACACGAGCAGTGGAAGAGGTCCACTTATTTATTGAATTGAAGGAGGCACTGCAACAGCAATAGCAAAGCATGTGTATGGGGAGGTAAGGGAAGGAAGAAAAGAATGCACTCTGACATTTTTAGTGTGGCTATTAGAGGTTTGTTTACCAAAAGAAAAAAAATCTCTTCCTATGACCAGTGTCAATATACCAGAAAATAACTAAAGGAAAAGCAATCTTGCTGAGCAAATTGGACATACAGTATAAAGCACATGAACTTAAAAATAAAGTTTTTGAGGATCAGATTCTCGAACTACCCCATGAAAATATTTCCTATCTAACCCCTTGAAACAGATGGATTAAAAAATAACAACATAAGCTATAGCTTAAATAGTATCTGTGAGAGCTGCAAAGGTAGTATAATTGACTATATGAACAGTTACATATACTGGTTCAGTTTAGGTTGCATCATCATAAAAAAACATAAAACGTACCAGAAAACCCAGTGGGTGATAAATGTTTTTACATGACCCATGAGGCAAACCAGATGGCCTAATGACTTCAGCAGTGAGCCCACCTCCAAGTCACTGGGTGACACTGAAAGGAAATCCAGCCACCAGCTGGATTACTAGCCCATGTGGTTCACAGATGGCAGCTGCTGCCCTCCCCGTCCCTTCTCTGCCTTATTTTCCCCCAAAGACTCCATATATGAAGCAGGATTCACATGGCAGACCATCACCCGACTGTAGGCACATCGGGCAACATGAGAAAGGGGGGAGCACAGTGCCGAGACACAGCTTGCAAGGAGCGCCTTTCTACCAGAGCTCTTTTGACAGCAGGGTCGCAGCACAAACAGCGCAGCCTCCCTCCAGCCCGGGAGCCTGCATGGCAGACCATGGACCAGGCTGAGCACCTTGGGCTAGCACATAAGATCTCAGAGCCAGAGACTAGCTATGACTGCACTGCAGGTATTCGAAGCATAGCTCTAGCTGCAGCCCTAAGTCCATCTTCCAAGCCTCCAGCTTCTTGCCGACAGAGATGCTGGGGAAAAGGAGCCATGCAAGGAGTTGAGCAGGTCATAAGAGGAGAGCTTAGAGGTGGAGGCAGTTCTAGAGCATTGGCAACCTGGTATGAGTACAGCTTGTACGTTAGGGATGAGAAGCAGGGCAGGCAATGCAGAGTTAGAGCAGCCAGAAGGTGGGAGGACATGGAGTTGGTTGAAGAAGCAGAAATACAGAATGAAGGAGTGGGAATTAGGCAGGAATAGTGGAAGATCCTATTTCGGATAGCTATAGGGAATCCATCAGGAAGCTGTAGCTCTCAAACACATTGCAGCATGGCTTCAAGATCCAGAAAGTCTGGCAACCCTTACTCTGTACTTTCTACTATAAAGTTTTTTTTTTTCTCTCAATGTCACTTGCTCCTGCATTACACTGTTCTCCCCCTGCCCCACCCTGCTTTGCATCCCACACATCCTCCCAACCCCACTACACTTAGAATACCTTTTCTACACAAATAGGGAATACACTCTCTAAGGGCTTACATACCATATCTTTCTGTAATATCAAATAAAATGCAAAACCAAGTGTGCAAATTCAAACTGTGACAGTGGACCGGTGAAGGAATCAGGATCCATAGATACCCCCAAGACGCTGTGTGCTCATCATTATCCTGGCAGGTGGCACGGGAACACCACTCCGAAGCAGAACCGTAAACTTGTTTGACTTCACTCTGTGCTGTGCATGTGCACCACATGGCCCCAAAATCTACATACAGTTCTGCCATACAATTTAATTAATTTCAATGGGATTTAAGTGAATATTGTTCATTAGTCTGTCATCTGTGCTTCAGGAATTACCCAGGTGTACCATGTGGTAACAATAAAGCCACAAATGCCAATACGTTTAAATGACTGGTGCTATCTTAATTATTGCTATTAATGTCAGTGCAACCTCACAGTGGTAACCTTTGAGTACAGTTAAGAGAAACACAGGCTAAACCCCCAGTGCTCAGGCTTACTTTCTGTATCTGAGGGGAGTAATGATTAAAACCCTTTTGAAGATCACCATCAAAGCCTATTTTGCTATTGATTTATACTGAATGTTAATAATTAAACAGCTGGCATATTTCTCAGCTTCCTCTCATTGAGACCCAATAAAAGGTAATCTATTTATATTCCACTCAAGATCTCTAGTGGTTCTTTACTACCTCAGTATCCAGTAAATACTCACTAAGCTTATTATGGAGCAGGACTAATATTTCACTTGAATTGGTAGGAAAATGGCTTCTTCAGCTCCCAACAATAGCTGTTGCTGAATCTGTAAAGTGGGAAGGAATGCGCGTAACATGCGAAGAAACTACCCAATTCCTTAAACAGCTTCCTTTAAACAGGAGTTGGACCTGATTCATGAAAAAAATGTGTATGTTCAGTGGGTGGTAACTTTGATGTAGTTCTTTTATGTATATAAGGGTTAGCCAGAGTGTCTGAATAAAAAAGGAAGCCCATCTGCTTTTATTCAGACATAGGACCATGTGGGCTGAATGTGAAAAACAGAAATGGTATATTAAATGCGATTCAGACAAGAGACTCATTTTCTTGTTAGTACAAATTATGGGAATAGGAGCCCAGCTGAAATGTGCAACACAATGATATGAATCAGTGATGACTGTAAATGTGGGTCTCAGAACAAAACTTGTTTTTCCTATACCCAAGGATTACAGTGACATATGTGTTTCCACCATCCTCAYGAAGAGCTTGAAACACCTGTGAGAGAAGTGACGGATCCCCAGTGATGTTCCAGCCCTTCCCACACTCCTCCTTCCTAACGCTGCCACAGTGCATGTAAGATTGCCCTTAAAATCCGATCGTTCAAGTGTCTGCAATAATTGTGAAATTAAAACCAAACCACATTTGATATCAAAGGTATGTTCCTCCTTCAGCCTGTATGTCCTTGTTTATCCCCATTCTGGGGCAGAACACCAGGGGACCAATTGCAGTAGAAAATTCATGTACTTTTCCTACATGAAATTTACATTTATAACTCACTACGCATCTCATAAAAGGAACAGCTGTTTAAAATTGAAAATCAAACCATCAGTTTCTGCCAGACTAAAAAGAAAAAAAAAACCAGAAGCAGCAATTTAAGTCACATTTAAAGTTCACAGTTTAAGTTTATTGAAATAGGTCCAATATGAAGCATCTTCGTCATTAAAAATCCATTGCTGCCAAGGAAAGAATCCTTTTACAGGGATAAGATTTTAGAACAGCTTCTTGATCATTTTGTAATTGCATTTCTAGAAGAACACCACTGAAAAGGATCCAAAAAACTTCGGACTTCTGTACAAATTATTTTTTTCTGTTTCCATGAAGAAGTGGAAATGAAGAAGACCACCATGAAGAACTGGTCTTCATAAACTGATCAACACGGTATCACCTAGAAGACTGAACTCTCTTACAGAGTTTCTATCTTTCCCTTCAACAAGTCTTTGCCCCTACCATTTTTAAGAAGCAGCTTGTATGACACAAGCATTTGAAAAAGAACTAGACAGTAAATAATTTTACTACAATTCAGAAAGGGCAAAATATTTGCAGGAAGCAGATCAACAATTTATGGCTGTACAAGTGGACTGCCAGTATCACAAGCATGATTTAGACTGTGTCTGTTACATAAATGACTGATGGATTTGGGTTTAAAATTACAATTTGCAGTCTATCCTGAACACAAAATTGCAATCCAGTTCTACCCTTTTCTTTCAGAAAGTGATCTTTTGATCATCTTTACTGAAGCAAGAGCGCAAGACATGAAGACACATGCCACTTGTAGGGGGCCTGTGATGGACTGCAGTACATAAAAGCATACTCAGGCTAGTAATACTCTGTGTGATATTCAGCACATGTGATTTCATCTAGCCACATTAAGACAAGATGTATCACCACTTTTCCAGTGGCTAGAAAAGGCACCCACACAGTAGCTCAGATTAGGTGCCCAGTTTTCAGACAGCTAAAATGTCCAAATCAAATGGGGAAATTAATCTTGTTTGCAATTACTAAGAGCACTACACTCATTCATAGCCAAACACGCTCCGCTACAGGCTTCTCAAGACCACTCACTATTCTGAGTGTTTACTTGGGGTCTCCAGCCTGCACTGAAACTCATGATGTTCAAAGCTGTCACTTTACTTAACTAGATTAATGTCATCTTGCACCTACCTACATCGACAGCCACCCCATGTTTGACGAAAGTGTAGCCATGCCTTTCAGGAGAGCTGTCAGATAGGCAAAACAGTGAAATTAATTTATCGACCCTTGGGTAAAGCTTCATCTTCAAGGAAATCTGAAGTTGTTAGCCTTGGATTTATTCATCCTGTGTTTGCATTAAAATATGTAGGTTCTTTCAGCACTCTAAACTAGTGAGTGAACCAAGACAAGCCATATACTTCTCACATAGCTACAGTGTAAACATTGCAAACTAAACTAAAGCCAAACTAGTACTGAGTTAAAGAGTGTCCCTATTGGATTGAAAGTATTTCAGTTTATACATAGCAGCTTCTTAGGTTTATTACTTTGCATCAATTTTGCCTAAGGTCATTAAGTATGCCTTCTGGCTCATAACAGACTGATTTATCATGTCACAGAGGGATCTTTATGGTATTAACAACTCTACTGCCAATATCTGGAATTCTGGTAAGCAGAAATATAGGGGATAAATAATAACTATAACATGAAATTTGAGACCTATAAAGCAGTACACAGAATTGTACTTCCATGTCAAATTCTTCTACTCCATTTTGACAGGCTGAAAACTATACTGGTGAAAGCTTTTCACCAAATCAGCTGACATGGGTTATTCTACAAAAAACACAGGATGCTCTGTTTCATTAATGCTCTTAACAGTTCCCTTAAAATCCTGTTGGCATATGGTATTTTTGGGAAACAGGGTCATGGGGGAGGGAACTTCTCCTCTCCTAAGCCCCATAAATCTCCCTCTCTCCCAAGATTTAGGCAGGCCAAAGGCAATTATGGCTATTTACATGGAAAGCCAACGCTTACGTATAGTCTCTCAGTTTCTATGGCAGCACAGCTCCTACAAAACACAGCTCTCCAAGCTCACCGGCATCCCTGTGTACTCTCAGCCATTCCTTTAACAGCAAATTTCCCCTCAATACATGCCAGACAGTGTAAATTAACGCTGACCCCACCATGGGTGGAGCAAACAGTGAGGTGCTGAGGAACACTCTCGGTATGAACGGCCAGTGGTCACCACCGCTGCCTCCTGGCCTCCCTCCTGCCTCTCGCCGGCATCCTCACCGGGACAGCCGAGGGCTTGCCAGGCAAGCAGCGGGAAGGGAAAACCATGCCAAAGAGCACACTTTCCTTTTATGTCCTGCCACCTTCTCCTCCTCCAAGTGAACTGAAAAATCCATCACCCAGAAAATTAAGATGGAAAAGACTGAAATCACTGCTGCCTTCACCGTTGTTAAGATTACACAATAGAAACATTTCCTAGATAATGGGATTTGTCAGCATCAGCTGAAAAAAATGCCTACTGTGTGATAATATTAAGAAACCAACTACCCTATAAACAGGAAGTGGCTGACATTATTTTTCAGTTAATTCAATGCCTGAAGCAAAGTCATATATTATTGTTAACTATATAGATAACTGGAGCGCTTATACAGAGTTTACTTAAATTTTACATTGCAATTAAAGCGTCTGCTTTACCCAGACACCTGTTTAATCTTCTCAATACTACCTCACCCCATTCCTAGGAAGAATTATGATTTGCATATTACTACTGGAACACCTACTTGCAGCCAATAAAAGACAATATATTCTCTAGGGTATCAGAAAGTATTCTGTATGTTTATTAAAAATTAAATATATTAATGTATAAAAATACATTACTTCAGTTGAAAGTCCAATGGGAAGGATATTTTTATAGGGTGAAAAAGAAAAAAATCTGCTTAGGACAAGAATACTCCTCACCAAAAAAATTTAAAATTTCTTTATGGAAGTTAAGTATCACATCATTATGTGTCAGTTTTCCCTTCTGATGCTGAGAGAGCCTTGGATTGGCAGGAGGCTTGGAAGTTTTTATTAACAACCTACTGGAGCTCTTGGCAAGGTGCCTGGGTGTTTCAGATTACTGCTGCTATAGAAACTCCCCTGGGTGACTGTGCTGCTTTTCTTTTTCTCACATTTGTAAAATGCTGGTCTTCAATTTTTTTTTTTTTTTTGTCCTTTTGCAGTTTGCTCCACTTAGTAGCAACTGCTGCACTACTGTTCTACTCTCACTCAGTGAATAGCACAGCTACACAAACAGCTATCATTACAGATAACAGGCATCATAAAAGAGTTTGCCATATGCTTTGTCAGCTGGCCAAACGGATGACACAATTCTTTTATGGCAGTCTGGGTAGTTCATAGGAGGTATATACATTTCAGGAAGCTGGCGATTCATTAGCATTTGTCTGAGTGTAATACTAGTTAACATACTTTTAAGGACTGATTATATATGAGCTTAATGTTAGCTTAATTTTAAATTACTATTTAAAAATTGTAATTCCAACTTATCCAAGAGAGAATGAGGTACTGACTACAAAATCACACAAAAAGAAGTTATTTTTGCATGACATTCCCTCCTTTCTGTTAACTTTTTCAGTTCTCTTTCTTTCTTCCCCTCTCAGGATAATCCAAATTATACTAACATGGTGATGGGCTATCTCTTTTTCCAGCACCACCGACAGACTTTAGTGGGAGCAGGAGCAGGACCACAAGAACTTTCCATTGCTACTTAATGCAAAAGAGTACAAAATAGTGAAGCAGCATAGAGTGCAGTGCCTGACTGCTGCCCTGAGCATCTGACCAAGCTGTGTCACACAGTTACACCAGCTACACCAAAAGCCTATCCAGGCCATCATTAGTGAAGTGACTGCGTCTTCTGCACACACCAGTCCACCCACCCACCCAGCTGCAATCGTGGTCCCAAGAAGCCCAGGGTTTAGCAAGCGTGGACATAGACACTGTGSTGAGTCCAGTCCATGGGCACTCCACAACACGTGCACTCGGGTTCCCGCACTCGCCCCACTGAGAGGAGGGCAGCCACCGCTAGGCTAATCCCTGCCATTCCTTCCTGGTGCCCTGCCTGCCAGAGGCCGCTTGCAAAGGGAACAGGCTGCAAGTGGGATAAGCTGGTTCAGCAGTGACGACCTGTTTCTTGGCATCTTACCTGCACACATACAGACAAAGTCTGATCTGACGGGGCATAGCAGGGCCGTACAGCTCCTGCTTCGATGGATCAATGGATGAGCTGCCTCCATCAGAATAGCTCATGCAGCTCACACCTTGCTCTGAGGGCTCCCAGGAAAAGAGGGATACCAGGAGACTACTACAGGAGGAATCAACACTCCTCAACTGAGCTCAGGAGAGACGCCAATCACCCTTCCTGAAAGGAGAGACCCAAACACAGTGGAAAACCCACATGTGCAGATGACTGACACGTGGCGATAAAGAAACCACCTGAGTCAGATAAGTCACATTGGTATGTGGAAATCCTTGCTGGGGAGATTTTTTTGTTAGCTGGACGGCTGCCCAACCTGGGTGGGCTCAAAGCAGGTGAACTGCTGAGCAACTTCAGCTCTCAAGAAGGCCCAYGAAAGCAGCCTCCAGAGAGCAAACAACATGCAAATGGGTTCAAAGCAAGTGAGTGATTTAAAATAAAGCTACACAAAATGTACTTTTTGCATTCTTCTTTCAAAGTAATGCCATCAGAGATCGGATTACACTGGGTCTCACCTGTTTGGAAGACTGGTAGCCTTTTATCTTGTCCTCCAGAACTTAAAATTACTACACGCAAAACAAGGTTCTAGGAACACGGTTCTGAAAAGAGCCTTCTGAACATTGCTATAGCATTTCATATCCATTTCATATCTGCTGGAGCTTGCTGAGAGCCTGAAGCAGAAACTGAGACACAGGTAGGTGTAAATCATTTCTACTATTTACAGACAGTATCCAAGTTAAACCCAAACCACAATAATTCAGAAATTGATTTTGTTATCTACTTCACTGATCAAAGCTTACAAAGAAATGGAGCATTGGATCATTAAAGTCCTTATCAGCTGCTAGAGTTATTACGAGGAAGAATATTTACTGTTATGATTGCAAATCTGACAAACATACAAATAATCAAAACTTATCTTAAAATGAGAAACTATAGAAATGTCCTCAAGTAAGTTAAGGTAAAAGTAAGAGCCAGAAGTGTTTCAGCAAAAAAAAMCAGTGAAATCCAACCCACAAACATTCATACAATTCTAACTAAGGAGATGCCTCCTATGCTACATAGCTCTGTTGGAAATCCAGTTTATCTATCTCCCTCTTGTCCTTTCACTAGTATGCACAAAACGGTGTAAGTTAGTGGCAATCTCTAGAGCTTGTCTGGTCCAACCACCCATCTCAAAGCAAGTCCAGCCAAGTTCTGTGTACCTCCAAGGGTGGAGATCCCACAGCCTCTTGGGACATTTGCTCCAGTGATTTGACCCCTGGTAATTTCACCCCACTCCCACTACTTAGTCAGAATTTCCTGTGTTTCATTTTGTCTTTGGCTTCTGGTCCTTTCACTTCTCACATCTCTGAGAAGGGTCTGGCCCTGTTTGCTCTGTGTGCCCCAGGTACCTGAAGACAGCAATAAGACCTCCCATCAGCCATCTCTCTTTAACGCTGAACAAACCCAGTTCTCTCAGCTTCACCCTGCACATCCTCAGATGTACTCCAGCCCCGTGACCATCTTGGTAGCTCCCTGCTGGACTCGACCCAGCACGTCAATGTATTTCTTTTACTGGGGAACCCCAAACTGGTCATAGTTCTCCTAAGGTGGTCTCACAAGTGCCAAATAGAGGGGAAGGACCTGCTGGTTATGCTTGCTAACATTGCCTGGGACATGATTGCCTGTCTTTGCTGCAAGAGCACACTGCAGACTCATGCACAACTTGCTGTCCATGAATACCTCCAGCAGTTACAAAGCTGCTTTCTAGCCAGTTGGCCTCCCAGTCTGTGCTGTTGCATGGGGTTATCCCAGCCCAGACACAGGACTCTGCATTTGCTTCTGCAATAAAACAAGAGGCAGCATCTACAGTCTTTGAGTGGAGTCTGGGTTATTTCAGCCTTCTCCAGACCACGTAGCTTTGAAGGAATATCATTACACGTTGCCATCTATTCTTTTACAGCATAGGGGAGAAAAATGGCCAGAGGAAACTAGGAACTTTTACTGCAATCACTAATGCAAAATTTAGAAGAAAGAGTCCAAGTTCCAAACATATAATATAAAACAAAGCTATAAAATGAAAGTAAAATAATATAGAGAAATATTATGCATTACTGCTAAAATATCCCACTGTGTTGTATTTATGGTTCAAACCTTAAAAAAAGCAGCCTATGTAATACCYAGCAGCAGTACTTTCCAGGAAGAATATATTGAATTTTTAAAATGTTCAGGAAGAAAACACTTAAATTTATTTTCATGAGGAAAAAAGCAATAGACATGAAGAGTGGATTCAGAGCACTTTTAGAGTCTCATATTTTCTACTTTTCTCCCTTCACATTTCCAATCCCCAAATAACATCATATCACAGCTCACTTCTGAAGCAGGAAAAAATGGGAGAATCCATCTCACAACTCATAACATTCCTTCCGTTGTGGCTGAGGTTGTGAAGAAAATGCACAATGTCAGCACATCAGGGCCTAAACATGCCATTATTCCACAGCATCCACAACACCCAATAATCTGATGATCAAGGAAAGAGGAATGACAAATAAGAATCTGCTTCTGCACCACCATCTTTCATTGCAAAGAATCAGTTTTTCCCGATGCTTGAACCACCTAGACTAGAACTATTTATGTGAGACCAGGAGTTACCAAAGAAATGGGGAGAGATAAGATTCTAGTGAATTACTAGAAACAGTATAATCCAATATTCAGGAGGTATTTAAGGAAATTTATGAGACAACTGACCACAAGATATTAACATCTCCAGATGAGAAATGGAGATGGTACTCTCGCCTTTCTCTCCCACATATCTCATTAACCATTTCAAATGCTGTGGTGTAGCAGTGGTGTCTCTGCTCCTCGTTTGCAGAGTCACCATACGCCACTGAAACACTGTATTTCCACATACTCCTGATAAAATGCCGCCTCTCTGCTCTTCCTTGCAAAGGAACCATGGCTACAGAATAACAATTTACCTCTCCATTTCTCTCTTCCCTTTTCCTTCTTTTTCCTTCCACCCTCCAACCTGGTTATTTTTGGACTGCCAGTTGGGATTATTGCTCTTTTTCCCTGCTAAAATAAAAACAAACAACAGTTATACTTCAGATTCTGGGCTTAAGCATGAGATCTGTCTCCAACATTAAACAGTCACATTTTCTTGCCTGAGGTGCAATGCTATCTCCTATGACACTGACTAAAGCAAGCCTTGCAACTAAAGGCAAATTCTGCTTCTGGATTTACATGTGCAGTTTTCTGACTTCTCCGGTAACTACCTATCTGCAATCCTGAGCAGAATTAGGCCCTGAGAATTCAGCACTGGCTGACATTTGCCTAGTCTTAGAGCATGAAAAATTAGCCTTTCTGAGCTGAACTACAACGACAATTTAGAATACACACAGCTAAATTAGAATATTTATTACCTAAAGCACCCTTTCTGTTTGATGCATTGTCTTCATTTCAGACCACCTTTTACTACATTTTGCTTTTTTCCAAGCACCTTGAAGCTTACTACTTGCAGATGGTACCTTTGTAAGGAATTTAGCATCTACAAGATAATAGGCAATGTAATAGTGTCAATTTCTCACCTCTAAATGAAGGTCTGAAGTAGAGGAAACATGATGCTTTTCCAGGAAGCAAAGACAAAGATTCCCCCCACCCCGATCTCATAATGTCACACATGAAGTGCCAGCTGAAATCAGTCTCAAGGTTTTTTAATGTGTGCAATATCAGACATTCCCCAAACCAAACCAAAATACCACCAAGTGTTATTCAAATGCTCATTTCCCTTCTTTTTTTCTGCATCAAAATACTTTCAACTATAAGAAGAGTTTTCCAGTACCTGAAAGAAATCCATTTTATTGTGTAAAATTCAATATGGCAAACAGCTGACAGAAACTGAAAGGAAAAGAGACTAATTATTTCAGTGAAAACCATTGCTTTCCTACTCTGGACAAGAGGCCAATGTGTGTATACCTCAGTTTTCCTGCTTTTCCATATACTGGTTATAAAGGGATAAATTGGGCGGAGTTCTGAGTTGTCCAAGATGCAAACTGGTTGTGCTGGCTCCCCTTCTCCAAGGCAGAGCCACACTGTCCTTCAAGAAATGTTATGGCCTGCTACCTGACAAAAAYACTTTTTTATTTTCAGGATAGTATGGAAAATGAAACCACCATACAATAGATTTTCAACAGTGTGAGGCTCAAGGGAATCACGGGAATGAGAACTGCTTAAGAAGAAGGTGGAAGAGACAAACATGCTGACAACACACTGGGAGAGGAAGAGAAAATCTAACAAACTTCATGAAGTACAGGAATGACCCCTCACCTTTCTGAAAGGGATTCTGCTAATAAAGCACCTGACTCAGCAACTTAGAAAAGACAACCTCTTTCAAGAACGAGGAGTCCAAAAATTATGCATAAAAATTATCCAGTCACAGTAGGGTCTCTTCACAGTCCAGACGTGAGGACTTTCTGACGGAAAATAACAACAAAGCAAGAGGCTCAAAGCAGACAAGTTTTAGACTGCCAGCTGTTAACCTGAAAAATATCTACACTTTTTAAACTACCATTACCATCT
>JAYKAV010003454.1:1314337-1397033 GCA_035582835.1 Phoebastria nigripes
TCACTTTTACCCTTCTGCTTCTCTCCCCCATCCCACTGCGGGGGGAGTGAGCGACCGGCTGTGTGGTGCTTAGTTGCCGGCTGGGGTTAAACCACAACAGTCCTTACTGTCCACTTACCTAGTGACACTCCCTCCTCTCCCTTGATGGCAGTTATGTTACAGTGATGACCACAGCCATATTACACTGAAGAATTCAGCCCAACTATCTAGCTAAGTATCTGGTATAGTATTCCAGCTTGGTGTAAATGTAAATGTCAACTCTGTGTTCTCCAGCTGTGCTTTCAAAGGGTCAGTTAAATGAAAGGTCACACAGCCTTTATCATATTTAAAGTTTATGAAAAGTTTGTATCTTTATTTGAACTAACACAAGAATCTTCATTCCCAGGTTTACAAGACTGGTATCCACATTTGGATACCCTCAACGTGTCTTAACCTCACCAAAAATGATTCCTTTCAACTTAACCACTGCTATCAGAAAATTAAGTTGATATTTATAACTAGAACTGAAGGTATGCCTATATCAGACAATGGGGCAGTTATCTGTAACCTGAGCCACAAATCCACGTGGCACAGCTCAGTGCCGCTGTACATGCAATGGTTGAAGTCTCTTGAAGCAGCATGGCTGTCTTGGTAGGACTTGTTAGCTCAGGCACCAAATTGCACAAAAGAAGTCATGTCTCACCAGTTCTGTTTCCAGTCATGACAGTGTAAGCATCTGCTCAGCCAGTGTTTGTAACTCTACTCCATAAAGTTTCATCAGTTAGTCTCTCCTTTTTCTCCTACTTTCTTAGGGCTAATCAAAAGACAGAATTGATTTAGCTTCAGATACTAAGGTACTTTTTTGGTAGAGAATAGCAAGACAAAGATCTCTGAATCATTGACAACTAGTTCCTCAAGCAGGCACCTATAACATGCAAGTGAGCTGGCAATATTGTCGTGAACAAAAAAGCAATGTATATGTCCATCACTGATACACCTCAATAAAGGGCCCAAATTTAGGGATCAGAAATAAATCAAAAGCAAACATGGAGCTTATTGAGACTAATCAATTATTAGAACTCCCCAAAATAACTTCAGAGACGGTAGTAAAACAAGGTCTAAAAGGGTATGGGACACCATGTTGTTGCTTCTGTAAGCTTACTGTGCCCTCTGTTGATCATTGTAATACTCTTTACAACTACATGATGACACATGTTTTCCCAATGACCCTGTCCTGTTCAGGACAGTCTGTGGCTGCCTAGTCAATGAAACATAACTGCACAGGCAAAGAGCATGATGTCTACAGTACCCTTTCCCTATTTTATGCTGAACCTGGAAAAATGCAGAGTGAACAGGGCAGGAGATTACAGAAAGAAAAGACTGTCTAATGGTTAAAACTGCCAAATACTCCCCTCAGAAAACCTGCATTCTTTCTAACTACAGAATTCCTATGTGATATCAAATTAGAACAAATAAAATCAACCAAACTTTCCGTAGGTCATCACTACATTAGTGTTTCTCATCTCAAGGGTGTCTTGAACAAGACTTTTAGTATAATTTGTCAAAGTGCTCAGAACTGAGGACACCATGGAACCAACAGCAGCATTGCTTTGACTACGCAATGCTGAATAATTTGGAACGTAATAGACCTACAAATCATTTAGACATGCACTCCAGTATTGTTACAGAGATACAAATACAACTGGAATATAATTCTTATGCCTCAGATCCATAGGCCTAAATACCATGTTCACTTATCCGCATTGAAATGGCCATACATGATACTACATGTTTTTCTTCCTAAAAGTATTGTGGAAGGGAAAGAGGGGTCTGAACAGCTTTCCAAAGTGTATTCTCACCCCTGTTGAGTTTCCCTGGGGAAGTAAAGGAGGTGAGATTTTTACTTCCTGATACCACACCACCAGGCACACAATTTTCTCCTGGGTGTCGTGGAAAATAATAAAGATTGAAGCACACCGCTTTCTAAAAGTATTTATAGAATTTTGATTGT
Organism: Phoebastria nigripes; assembly: GCA_035582835.1. NCBI lineage: Eukaryota > Metazoa > Chordata > Aves > Procellariiformes > Diomedeidae > Phoebastria > Phoebastria nigripes. Next base: position 1,316,328 of record JAYKAV010003454.1, read on the forward strand.
AACCTAATGGTTTCTGCCAGTTTTTCCAACCAACCTTTTCCAACACCAACCTTTGGTTTAGTTTCTTTCACGTTCAGTTGGGTAGCCCTCTCTGTTCAGGCTTAACAACTACTACAAATGCAAGAGTCCTTATTCACCTTCCCATCAGAAACTCTGCTGGCTGTAGTCCAGACACAAACCATGGTGACTGATATGCTGTAGAAGAGTCCACTAATACAATTAAAAAAGCTGCCTGAAAATCTCCACTGCTCTTCTCAAACATCTGTTCGGTGGAAGGGTAGATCAGGCCATTATTACTAACATGCTGACATTTTAAGTTTTGTGAAAATGTTTCAGAAGTTAGCTGCATACAAAGACATTCTGTATGCTATTGAAGGTGTATTTCTTTGCTGTCACCTAGTGCTAATGTTCCTTTTCAGATCTGTCTGTGTTGCAAAACATCTTTCCACTGATGTCTTATATACATGTCTTACCTTTTGCTGGAAGTTTCTGCACTTCGCGGCTTGGTGTTTTGCTTCATCTTTCACAGTTTCCAATTGTGAACTTTACATTTACGCTATAGGGTGTATTTGTTCTAACTGCTTTTTCATGAACATCTTTCTGGGACTGTCTTCTGTCTAATGCTGTCATCTTGCAAACATTTATTTGCAGTTATGTGAATCTTCAACTTTGCTACAGTATCTGCTGAGTCTAAATTGCTCCGTGCTGATGATAAAATGGCGCTCCTTTTGCCAATGCCTGTTCTTAGTCTCCTATTAGTTTTTAACAGTCAGATGTCAATTCATATCCTTTCACAATACTACAAACACTTAAAATCTTCCATATTCCCTACAATTCTGGTCCTTCCAGATATACTGTTCTTTCTTCCCCTATGAACATGTGTTAAAGTGTTCTTCTCACTTTGCTGAGCAGACATTTTTCATATTGTAGTTAGTGAGCTCCTTTCTCTAGAAATTCCCATTTAGCCTTTCTCATGACTGCAAAACCAGAAACGCTATCGTCACTCCAAAGCAAGAACATACAAGATGATGGAAACACTTGCACTATCTCAAAAGCCTTGTACACTGCTACCATGCATGCACGAATAGAAAGTTTGCTGATGCACTGTCAATTTTAGAAAAGACTTACTCCTCCTCAAGACTGTTCCTCAAGCAACAGTTTATTGAACTAGATACACTCACAAGACTGAAGTGACAATAATACACACATCAACTACATTCCCAGAGTACAATTATTGTGAATATATTCAAAAGGACTTCAAAATGAGGCAGCACATATCTGAACACAAAAAATGTATCATCTGATAAAAAGCAGAGGACTAAAATATCCACTTTTGGAATTAAGTATTTTAAATCAAGTATAGGATTTGGAATATATGCCATACTATTATGGAGGCCAAACCACAGTTCTTTATTCTCTGTCTACCACCATAATGAAATGTTATTATCAAGAAAATTTCTGATGAAATGTGTTTAGTTCAACCATATGCTTCTGAGAACTAATAACTAACTTCTAATTTTTAAAGGTGCCCATACACATTTTACATTTAAATAGGAATTTGCACACAGACAATGACTACATTACCAGTGCAGTTTGTACGGCCACATGCAGATTCCAAAAGGTCAGAAGTATTTGCACAATCTCTTCCCAGTACCAAGAGGTTTGAGGACAAACTGACCCTAATTCCATCTAAATAATGCTAAACACACATTAAAAAAAATCTTRATTTGGAAACTTGAAGAGCTTACAAAATCATGGCTACAACCCTCATAGTGAAAATTAATGCATTATTCCCAAGTCTGCAGTTGATGATAGCTTAGTTTTAAGAAGTGTATAACAGTGTCTTCTGTAAAACCATCTCTGCATTGGGTTGGCAGTTTGATCAATATGTATTCCAAACTACATTATGTCACTTTAACCTAGAGAGAAATACCAGCCCTTTGGACACAGAATTCGAGCACACTGCTGTCCTAATACTGTGATTAATGCTGTGAGCTACACCCTGCCTAGCCTTCCTAATCTCTGGGCTTTCTAATTTATAGCAGAGATGGACAGGCTATCAGTGGGGAATTATGAGGATTACTAGCTGTTTATCTCTCCTTTACAGAGACACTTTGCTGCTTATGGAATTACCATAAACCCTCCAGCTACAGTGCCACTTCTATACTTATCCAGAAGTCTAGCTACCTATTGGGCGCAAAATGTTTTGGTAGCCAAAATATTAGAAAACGTTGGAGTCAATGGATGTATTTTCTTCTGTAAATGATTTGAACATACCGTCAAGACCTGTCATGTTACTTCAGTGGTAATTTGTCTGCAGGTTATCTTGCATTCCCTTGAAATCCAGTGCTGTGATCTTGTCTACACTAATTAGAGTTCAGCATTAAGGCTTGGAGGTTGCCCTCAAGCATCACCACAGGTGAAACCATTAAACATGTATACCAAGCCATTTCTGCACTCGCAGCAAGTTGTGTAACCCATTTCAAAAGATTTAATTTTTATGGCCACCAGGAATGTTACTGACTTTCCTACTATCTGAAAATTAAGGGTTTCGTCAATGCTTCTACAGAACGTCCTTATGCTATGGAGCACTAGTTTCGTTCTGGGGTGAAACTCATCACAGAGTTTGAGGGGAAACAGGTATGTTATTTGTTTTAGTTTCCTGAAGAAAGAAGAAAGAAAGGGATCCTATAGCATTTATTATTCTACTGACTCTTAAAAATCTGAATCTGTATGAAACAACTTTGCTCATTTCAAAAGAAATTTAAGAATGAGAACCATCAGTAAGATAAATGTTAGCCCTGGTACAGCATATTTTTAATACTACAAGTGTCCTCCAACAACACCTGTTAAATATGGACTGCATTTATAGCCAGGGTATTATGGTCAGGGTATCTCTGTAGACACAATTTAATTAAGTGACCATTTGAGCACTAACGTTCAGCTAATTTGTACATGTTTCATACTGCTTAGATACAAATTTTAGCCTACCTTATATAAGTGTGTTCTTACTCAAGTCCTCATCATTTGCCATTGAGCTAAAACTTTGTCTTTACTACTTAACCAGCCTGGTAAATAGGAGACATTAAGTACAGYTAATTTAAAAGTTCTGAGTCTCTAATTCTATGCATCAGAATAGGTGCATGCATATTTATAAACATAATAAAAAGATGTACAATACAAAAATACTTCCACACTCAAAGTCATAACATACTTTGATTGTTATTGTACAGTCATTTGTATTTGTCTATGCTTACTTTATATTCAAAGACTGTAACAAAAGAAAATTGTTAAAACATAATCATTGGTTAAAATAAGAACTCTTTTATTCTCTACATTATCTTCATTCACTTGTTTCTTATACCTACACACATCTTTTGAAATACTTGATTTTTTTTAAGACTTAAAAAAAACCCAACCAAAACCAAAACGCTTCATGCCTGAATTCCTTTCAGAACATTATAAAATGTCTCAGCACATAAAACACACAGGTGTAGTCATCCAGGTTCTTCCTTCAAGGTATCACGTCTTGTAATAAGAAATGACAATACGATTACCAAAGGGGAGAACCCTTACCTAGGAACCAGATAGTCTGCCAGCCCAGTCTCAGCTCACACTCGTGCAAACCTGTCATGGGGTTCTGCAGTTTTATCTCATCATCTAATCTCTGGTCAGCTCCTCAGTGAGTATAAAACAGCAGAGATTCATTCCTACTTTCTTGGGTTTTTTAGTACTTCCTCAGCCATCTTCTGCAGCACAGGACCTCAATTGCCTGCTAGGATTGTCTAGGCTTGTCTTATCTAATTAATACCCTACTGTCACAGTGTGGTGATGCATTTTGCCCCCCTCTCTCCTGGGCTGCTCTATGATCTCAGGAATTCCTGTTAGGCCTTGGCCTTTGTGTAACGAGTTGGGCGGTGAAGTGTCCCTTGACCGTATCAGGAACTCTTGCATGCCTAAGGTGGGGGACAGCACTGACCATATCACGAACTCCTGCTGCCTGGCCAAGGTGGGGAGCGAGAGCAGGGATAATTCATCATCCCCTGACATCCTTATCTGAATCGTAGCTCGAGTGGAACGGTACCATTGTTACCGGAATCTTGAGAATTCTAGTAACTACCAACCTGGACCGTGGCCAGGATGGAAATTTACTGATGACTAAAGCCAATCACCTTGCAACCCTATAAACAGCGGTCCTCAGTGAGGCCCTTTGAGCTCTCCTGGACTGCAGCGGGCTGCGACCAGCATCTCCCTCTGAGAGGGACGCCTCTCAGAGCTCTCAAGTTTGCGATATGTGGAGGACCGTCGCTGAAAGCTGATGACAGGACCTGGGCTGAAACCTTTCACTCTTCGAGGCTCAACCCCTCACTCATTGAGAAATGCCAAGACATTTGAAGGGAACATTTCATGGAACTCGAGGGTAATTTTAAACAGCTAGACCTTTATATATTTATCTATCCTTATGTCTGTGTGCGTGTGCATGTGTGAATTGACGGAGGTATCTGATAGCAAGTATAGCATAAATATTACCATCTCAAATCTGTAATTAAGTCACTGTTGTGATTGTAGTAGACTCTATTAACTTACTTTGTAAATGTTAAATTAGTCAATGATTGAGTACTGCTAAAATCTTGTGATCCACCTTAAAACTGTGAACGAACCCTAGACTGCTGCTAGACACATATAATCCCTTAGACATAAACCGTTGACCAAGTCTAGGACTCGGAGTGGATCCAGCTGCACCTAAGCTCCATCAGGAGTTTAGAAAGCAAGGGGGTCTTCTCTGAACCTCGTGACTCAAGGGCAGGGTCTCCCTTACTCTTTTACGTCTTCAGTCTCTGTATAAATCATTCTAGCTCAATTCGAACTCGATATTCCTTTGTATGTTTCATCCACTTAGTAAGTGATAGAGTGAACCTTGCCATCGAACTTTGTTAAGTCGCACTTTTATAAATTCCTATTAAAACCACTTTTTGCTAATACCTTTGATGGTGATTCTTTAAGTGATCTAAATCACTCATCCGTGACATACAGTGCCTTTGCACACTGAAGATACTTTGATCTTTCCTCTTCTCTGAACCCCAAGTTTAGTCTCTGAGGGAAGGAAATTATTTTGTCTGAATAAAGTCATTTGGCCAAAGAGAAAGTTATCTATGTCAAACTTAACAACATACAAAGAGAGGAGATCATACTAATTACCTAGCCCAGTCTCACACCCTGTGAAAGCCTGCTAGCAAAAGTGGTACCATGGGTGAGCCTATCCTCTGTTTCATTGAGCCATGTTAAGCGCATGCCTTAGTGTGCTGTCATATCCTACTAGCAGGATGAAATAACTATTTTCTTCTGTCCTGGGTTTGTTTGCTTTTCTGGCAGGGCATGCTGACAACATACCAGGTTGTTTGGATTTATCAAGGCAAATTTGGCTAGATACAGAAAGGCAGAATTGGGAACCTTTCCAACAGGTTCTTGAAATCTACTAGCACATTTACATAAGATGTGAGGATTTTACTTTAAAAATGGATCATCTAAATGAGTATGTGTTAATGGTTAAAACATGGATAAGTCACATCATCAATACAACTCGCACATTTCTCAAGTGTCCATCACTCTGGTCCCACTAAAACTGTTCTTGTCAGTTCTGATGTACATATCACAACTTATTTCTCATATTCCCCTGCTGGCTGCTCCACACCAGACTGTATGCCAGGGACATAGCCTGTATTAGCAAGGGACAACAGAATTGCTTCAACACTCAGAAATAAGCCACAATTCCTTTGTGCACAAGGAAGATAGAAATTTGCTGCTGACAGCTGCAGGAAAAGAGTCTCCGCCTCGCTAGCTCTGCCGCACTGGTGAGGACACGGGCAAGAGTGAAGCAATTCACATCCCTTCCAGATCACCTCTCTGCTGTGGATGAGTAAGTGAGCACTGCACACTTGTACATGCTTGTGTACAAGGACTTAATGGGTGGATAGTGAGGAGACAGGTGTAAAGCTGGCTACTCTAGTTTTTATGTTCACATTATTTGTTTTGCTTTTATTAGCTTTGCTGTATATATTCTTTCAATTGCAAATTGTGGGGGTTTCTTATCTGTTCTTAAATGAAAAAATACATTAAATCACACAGACATTTAAGAAATACAGATTCTAAAAACATAACATGGATGCTAAATCGTATTCCAGTGAAACACCCTATACAGTATATTTCATTTTAGAGGAAATATTAGGTTTGCTTTCTGTCATTGCACTGCACTGGCAGGCAGGGTGAATTTTACCCCAGTACTATTCACCCATTTTATTCACATGTGGAATAGTAACACAGATCAAGTGTTTACTGCAGTTGGGCATGTCAGTATTCTTTGCATTTTATGTAGCTTCCTTTTTATCTGTGAAAACTTGGCAGCGTAAGTTCTTGCTAGGATATGTCTGTAAGGAGTAAATTCTAGTTACAGACAGACATGATCAGGAGGAGGCCTATGAACTACCTAATTTATTTCTTCATATCATTCTGTATTTAGGACATGAGAGTTAAGCTCTGCTGATGGACAGTCCTGCTACCAACCTGGGTATCAGTCGACACAAAGTTTCTTTATTTTGGTGTTGTTTGATGGAATTCTTCAAAGCAAAATGCACTGAAGAGAGATGAACTTGCACTCCCAATCAGGCAGGACAGCTCCTGCTTGCACGTACAACACAAATATGTGGTCTCTTGACAGTGTTAAAAGGCTTGTGCAGTTTAAAGGGATGTAGCGCACCGCTAACCTACAACAGTTGCGCTACCTTTAAATCAGAAGAGTTTAAAACCTACTGCAAATAAGACGACGGTCTGTGATGTTTTTCAAAGGGTAAATTATTTCCCCGACTCCTTAGAAAGTGCTAGAAATGACTTATTCTGCTCCCTTAAAAATTAAAGAATCCTAGAAAATATTTGATTTTTACACTTTTCTATCTAATAATTTGTACTGTTACTACTATTGCTCTAAATACAAGCAGATTACTTCAAGTTCATGCTCTTCATCCAAATTGAAGTTTTCTGTTTAGCAATTAAGAACCGCTATTCCGTCTTCACTGCAATCAACTAGTCATTGCAAAGCAATTCCCCCTCTATTTTCAAAACCCTGTAACAGCAAACCAAATATCCTTGAAAAAGAAAAAYGAAGAGCTAAGTGTGACTGGGTGACAAAGTAGGGACCCTGTCCTGGCAGGAATACAAGTGCCTATGGTTCTCTAATGCGCTTACAAGCTCCATTCCATTATGAAAAATGACTGCCATTACTAATTTTTTCTCATTATTTGCACAAGATTGGAAATGAGGCACTGTCAATATGAAAGGAATTCAAAGAGACACCTTCCTATTATCCTGCTAACCTATGTCACAGCACTGTACATTTTATTTATTACTTCACTGAGCTGGGCTTCCCAAAACAAGAAAGCTGATAGAATTACCACCAAGCAGTTGCCAAAATGATGATAAATATTACTAGAAACTAGTGCTTCTCATAAAACAGAGACATAAAACAGATTTCCTTTGACATGAGCTGCAAAAATCCCTCCTTGGCTCAGATGCTAGCCACTGCCTGAAGAACACCACCTGGCTCTGAAGATAAAGTTCATGCACTGATCCTTCCCAGCTGAGGCCACCATGGAGCTATTTTTACCTTYGGATTGCCAACAAATGTTGGCAGCAATGATGTCTTTCTAGAAATATCTGCACTCTGCTAAAACACACTCAGCCACATCTTATTCATGACTGACTTCCTTCGACTCCTTTTCCTTCCCTCCTCCAACACCCACAGTCAATCCTCTTCCCCACACCTCCTCCTCTAACTCCTTAAGTTAGAAGTTTATAGACAGAAAACAGGCAAAGTAAAGTTTTATACTTAAAACAAAAGATCCACTGGTGTACTGGTATAGAGTATCACAGACTTATGATAGGAAGGAGGGGAGTTACATTTCCCCTTCTCCCCGGTATCCAGTGACAGGATGCGTGGGAATGGCTCAAAGCTGCAACATTAGGAAGCATTTCTTTACTGAGAGGGTGGTCAAACACTGGAACAGGCTTCCTAGAGAGGTGGTCGATGCCCCAAGCCTGTCAGTGTTTAAGAGGCATGTGGACAATGCCCTTAACAACATGCTTTAGCTTTTGGTCAGCCCTGGAGTGGTCAGGCAGTTGGACTAGAGGATCGTTGTAGGTCCCTTCCAGCTGAAACAGTCTATCCTATCCTATCCTATCCTATCCTATCCTATCCTATCTTCAGACCTCACAGATGAAATTCTAAGACTGAAAATACAAATCTAAAAGACAATTCTGTCTAGCAAAGAGTGACGTGATGATTAAGGAAGAAAATATCACAAAAAATAAGCCATTGCTTGCTGGAAGGTATTCAGGACAGTCAGGTTAAATGAGGTATAAACTGTAATCAAATTCGCAACCATCAAGCTAGAAAGACTGGCGAAGAAAATGAAGACAGGAGTGCTCTTCTGGGGTGAGAATAATGCACACTGAATACAGCAGCAGTGAGAAGACTAAAACCTATCTAATGCAGATTATATAACGCTATATAGTCAATCATAACAGAGAGCTTTCTTAAAGTTTGAAGCATTAGTGTTCAGGGACACGCTGAGCTGAAGCAGAAGAGCAAGCCCTTTGTTCCTCACAGGAGTTGCTCTGTGGAATCTGCAGTGGTACCAGCTTCAGGTGCCATTCGGAAACTGAGATGAGTAAGAGACTTGGCAGGAAATGGAAAAGGGACCTGCAAGAATAACTCTAGAAAGCTTTTATTTTATTTGAACTCTCAGCTATGCTTGATATCACTCACCAAGATAATAAAGGTGGAAAAGGTAAACAAACACATTCTCCCAAATTGCTGTGCAGCTTTATCCACATGTTAAATCAAAATTTTTGTGCCATAACAAAGCTGATTCCTTTACAGTAGAAATTTGTCTCAGAACTATTTTTATCAATGAAAAAAATAATCAATAGATTAGACTTGGAATGATAAATTCTCAGATTTTTACTTGTGATACTTGCAATCAAGTATGAATGGCACCTAGCAAGAACATCAGCTACTGATGAAGCTTGTGTTGACTTTACACTCAGCACTTAGAAATCATCGACCATGAAGTCAGCTTTGTTTTATTAAGGCCAGAGAATTCATAAAATAAGAGAAATGGCTGCCAAAGTTTTTTCCTTTTCTTTGTGAAAACCTGCTCAAGTTTAATTCTTTTACATATATACGTTATGCTAACAAAAGGCATCCTATATTTTTATTTCATCTTCCCCTAAGACCTGATTAAAAGCAGTAGTATAAAGTATGCAAATGACACATTGCAAGAGAATATGCATGTACCATGGGGGCACGCTGTGGGGTTCTGTGATATTCATGTTTCTGCATAACTTGATTTATCCATTAGCAGATAAACGGGAACTGTTAATACTCAGGAGACATTCGCCCAGGAAGTTAAGAGTGGCCTAGGTTGTTCTGGTTCATTAATGGAGAAAGTATTGTACCACTCCTCCTCTTGCATAACAGCCTATAGACAGTGCCTTCTTGGGACCACTGAGGCTGCTCTATGCTGCTTTAGCAGCAAAACCCCCCTGAATTCAATTATCCAATAATTAGGAATTGCTCTGGCCAGGGGAAAAAAAAACCATCGTAAAACAGGGACAATGAAACGGCCCCTGTTCTCCTCCCTCCTGTGCTCCTGGGGCTGGAGAATCACTTCTGGGAACTTGTGTATTGTGCCAAATGACCACATACCCACAGGCAGAGTGCAGAGAAGCCCTCGTGCTCCTCTAAGGTATCGCATGGGATTTGTCTGACGTTTGGCAGCTCAGAGTCACAGAATCACTAAACTGGCTCATATTTGTCATCATGCTGCCTACTCAAAACTTTAATGTTTTAAAAAAAGGCTGATCTGGAATATTCTTCATATATAATATTATTCTAATTTCCATAGAGCCTCACATTATCCATGTGTCAGAAAGATGTCCATGAACCAGCATGAAGATTTCAATAGCAGAGAAGCATACAGTTTTGCACAAACGTTAAGGCAGGTGTTGTGTACCTTTGATACATGAACAAATTTGGGGGGGAAGAGAGACAGAGTTTTTGTCCTAATGACTTTCTATTTCTCCAAATTCCCCTATAGTTTAGACAGGAAGATTTTACCATATGTTCAATTTAGACAAAGCTTATTTAGAAACTGCCAGCTTTACAGGAAGTTTGGCAGAACCGTACAACTAAAAAAAATACTTATGATTTGGGGCTTTAAACTGTTCTTCCACAGACTCAGTTATACAAGAAATACGGAATTATTTCTGGTCAATGTAGACAATGACTTCAATGTAGCAGTGGTCTTCTCTTTAATGACAAATTGCCCAAATTTCCCATTTCATACAGCTATTTTGCACGCTGTTATTCCTGAAAGTACAAAAGGAAATCAGTTGTCATTCAAGCCTATCACTGTTTACTGTTAAGAACAGGCTGAGTGTATGATATGCATCTGCATAAGCTCAGAAAAAGACTGTAATTTTGTTAGACATGATAAGTAAGAACTGCCCATAATAATTCAGTAGGATCGATTTATGCTGTCATGATCAATCTGGGCATTTTATACTTTCTCTTTCTACTTTATTCTTTGGGTGCTTTTTCTTCTGTGAGATTAATTTGTTTAGCATTGCTGATTTCTAGAGAATATTATATTAAAATACATTCAAAGTTAGCAAAATGTATATAAATAATCTGAGATTAACTGCAACAGATGCTCAAATGCAATTCAGTTTTCTAGAACTGTGCGATCTGGCAGAGCAGTAAGGCACTAATTTATAGAGGAGGAGTTACAAGTATGCACATTATCAAGAAAGATTTGAGGTGCCCTAATTATAATTAATATTAATTCCAAAACCCAGCTTCAGACTCTTGAGATGGAATTCTGGTGGCATGCAGGAAAAAATCTGAAGACGACTGCCAAAAATACAGAGGTGGTACAGGTAGTCTAGACTTGAATTTTACATATGTTCTCTGTATCTCGTTATTTATGTTCAGTGCTTTCCTATGGCATTACTTGCTCAAAGACAATGCCACAGGCAGTGACGCAGGCCACAGTGGAAACACTCATTACACAGTCCCGATTTTCTTGGGGAAGCCGGGTTGCAACTGAAATGTTCAGCACTGATGGGGTGAGTAAGACCACTGAAAAGGGAGTCAATGTCAAAACGGGACTGCAAATTTTGGTACACTACATCTAGCAACCTCACTTGTGGCTAATCCAGACATTAATTAAGCCACAAAACAGTAAAAAACAGTTTAAAAGGTTTTGTCCAGTAAGAACATGCTATAGATCTCAGGTGATGTTGCGTTAAAAGTAGAGCTAACAACAAAGATGAAACAAAAAATATCCTACTCCTTTTAGCAGAATATAGAGAACAATAGAAGAATGTAAAGGCAATGTAAATGTTTATTATACAATTGATGTCACAAATGAAACAGATTTCTCACTGACTATCAGCAAAATCATATTGCAAATGCTTACTAAAAGTATGCTAATTTTCCTTTTTTTTTTTTTTTTTTTTTTTTTTTTGTTTCTTTTCATATCTACAGAAAACTTATAGCAGCCAACCTGAGGACAAGCTGACAAGTCTCATGTGGTCAGACAAAACTTCAAATCCTTTGGGGCTTAGTTTTATCAGACATTAACACTGAAAAGAAGCGTATTTCATGTTCACGATTTGATCCACAAGTCCTGATTTTCAGCTCCCTTAGCTGTCCAGACTAATACTGCCTCTCTTTTTTACTTAACTGTAGTCACACTTGGAATTACACAGCTACAGCTAAGACTATCAATATTTCTAATATAAACCKCCACACTGCAAATGACATGGTTGGATGAAAAGATGCAAGTTACATAACTCTTCAGCAGAAAAGAAAATGCTTGTTTCTGACATTTATCCTTTAAACATAAAGGTAGTTGAAGAAAAGTCAATCATTAAAGAATTTCTTAGATTATATATTATCTTAGTCCAGTTAAGATTTTTTTCCTTTTCCACAATGTTAATATTGCCAAAAAAGTCCAAATAACTCTTGAAGTAATGAAAAAACATATTAGTTTCTTAAATTTTTCTTTTTTTAAAAAAGGAAAGACCACAGTTAATCAAAGTACTTTACAATGTGTAAATTTAAACACATTGTACTTAAAACTTATTTAAACATATGCTAATAGGTCAGTAAAAATGCTTTTGTTGGAATCAGACCCTAAGCAATACCACTGCAGAATCCAGTGGAGTAGAAAATTGCTTAGTTTAAATTATTAAAATTTAGAAATTTATATGTCACATAATAATCCCTTGGAAATTATATATGTGCACTATACATTATGCATTTTGTATTTATCTAATATTTTTATGAACTACCAGAAAATGTGATTCATAGAATACAATTTTCAACTACCTCACAGATACCAATAGCAAAGCATTCAGCCTGAACTTTGCATAATTCAAGGCATCCACAGTATATTAGTTTGTGGCCAAAATACTATCTGCTGATGTGAAAAGATGATAATAGCTACTTTTGATGTTCATATTTCCTCCGAAGAGTAAAATATCTAGTCATCAGAAAAAATGAAAATTATTTTCCATCATCACGCATTACATAGAAGATGGAATTATTTATAAGGATTACAATTCATATTCTTATATGGCACAAAGAACACCTTTTTTGCCTCATGATTTTAATAATTCTATTGCATCCCAGGAACTGTCCTCTTTCCTCCCCCGAAACTCCCTTCCCAGCTTACTGTTGCAAAGCTGCGCAGAGATGCTGAAAACCAGGAGAAGCAAAGAATCCTAAGAATGAGCAAACGATAAACAACCATGCTTGATACCAAAAGCTCACTCAGAAAAAAAGTTAAGGGATAAACTGGTCACAGTTTATGGTGCCACAGAACAATAGAAATTTAGTAATAGGAGTCATTAGCAGCCAAGATCAGCCAAATTCAGCTTTCAAATGTTTCAGATGTTTTTAATAGTAGGGACAATTTACCAAGTATTGTCCATAGTTGCTCCATTCAGGAATACGTTAAAAATCCAGGACGTAAACTTTTTAAGGCGACATGCTCATCAAACTCAAGACCTCAGCTACTGTAAAGTATCCAGGTCAGCCCTCCAAGATTACTCAGCTTTTTTTATTGTAAACTGTCCAAATATTTTTAAACTTATTTCAAATTGTAAGTATTTTATTTAGTTATATTACACTATCAGAATTTTTAATAATACACCACAATTGTAAATGGACTGCAAATTGTTCGCAGCTCTGACTTAGTCATCTTCATTTCTGAAATACATGTAATGCCTCATAAAGTAGGTAAAACTACTGCATCAGATCAAGTAAATACTAGAGATAGACTTAAAGGCAAAACAAAGGTTTCTCAACAAAATTTAGGTACTTATTGAATCAAGAATAGAACTGCTTAGAACGTTTCCAATGATTTGGTATTTCCTCRTCAAAAGGCATTTAACTAGAAAATAATTTTTCTTTGAATGACACATTTTGGGTGGAAGTATGAGTTTCAATGTATTTTGAAGAACACAGGCAAATCTGATTTCTTTTAGCCTGCCTGTCCACAAGAGTTCCTGTGTGATTGGTGGAAATGAAACTACCAAATTCCAATTTGCCTTCCAGCCTTTAAGTTTTTTGTACCCCGATGTTTTTAGTACAGTTAGGCATGCCTTTCTCCCAGAAACCTTCAATGTGTTTCAAAAAAGTCAGAGCTCTGTTCCCAAAGTACACTCAAGGTTCAAATTCATTTTGCTGCCTGTGAAGAGAGCTTATACAATTAAAGCAGCTCTGATGACACTCATTTGTTAAACAAGGTAAAGCTTCCATCAGAGGTCAGTCTCAGAAGAGACGTTGCTTGGAATAAATGAACAAAATGGGGGAAAAAAGTCTACTTCAGTACTACCGAACATAACACAGAGCTGTTAATCTCCTTTCAATTACTATTAGCTCATTATATTCCCTTCAGTTTCAATACTCAAATACCTAGATACATTATGTTTCATTAATGTAGGTGACTGAGGAAGCTGGGGTGAATTCATTTAGGAATTACACAAAAGATACTGAATGCAAGAACTTTTACACTAAGTGTGTAAAATAAACCTGGGATATTTTATTAAGTACCTTTAACAGTGACAATCCCATAGCAACATTAGATTATTATTTTAACTTACTAGCTATACATTATGACCTGTATATATGCACTGTTTAATTCTGCCTCAGATATAAGCCTTACACATTACCCTGTGATGTTAGTAGCTACAAGAGTTCATCTTAACTTTACTGTGACTATTTTGTAAAATTGAATTAATACCTGAAACAAATAGTCAGCAGTCTATGCATCTATAAAAATGTAACTTCCAGATAGTGACTTACGTTGAGCAAATTAGTTGCGAATGTTTTACTTTTAAAATACTTCAAAGTGATAATTTTGATGATAATATGAGGAAAAAAAGGACATATATCATTATCCATTTCTCACTCTTTCGGAAATCTGGTTTACTTTCAGGACTAGTTTCCAAGGCAGAACAACTTGTTTGAGAGAAAAGCAGCCCCTCTGTTTTAGCAAAAATAATCTCCCCACTTGAAAAAACAAGTTGTAGCTAATAAAATAAAAAACCCAACACCTAGGGAATGAAAAAAAAAAGTTTCCTTCTAATTGTCATCATTCACAATCAACTTTGTGAGAGACAGTATATATACTGAACACGAAAAAAGGGGAAGGAAAGACCCACCTCTGTTTTCTCTCTACTGTATTTTTTGTCAGAAGTAGAGTGCTGATGTCCAGAAACATGGTGTTCCTACCATTGCAAAGTGCTTTTCTGGAAGAACCACCCAAACAAGCTTACCCTATAGAATGACAACCCTAATCAGACTTAAATCCTAACTGCTGTTATTCTGAGGTGCCTTAGAGAAGTCAATTCTGTAGCATATTTGCACTGCAAGGGAAAAAACCACGAAGGAAAAAAAAAAGGAGTAAAACACCATCTATTGACCATTACTCTCTTTAATAAGCCATACGCTGTGGCCCTTCTGACTGAAGTTCTCTAAACTCAAAAAAAAAGTACATCGTAGGAAAAACCACCTCTATAAATTCCTACTCATGTACTGCAAAACTATCAAACCCCTTATTTTAGAATATAAGGAAGGATTAGTTTCTTTGACTTTTTAATGGTTAACCATTGCACTAAATCTGCCTAGAAAAGAGATATTCCATTTGCAATGGATATAGTTAATGAAACAGATAATATTCCATCAGCATGGTAAAATCACTAAGTAATTTAATTCAAGCTTTCTAAACTCCATTAGCATATTGTAACTTTCAACTATACCAACCTTATTTGATATCAACCCATTTATTGCATAATGCCCTGAAATCCCTTGTACTTGTCGCTCGTACACTCCCATGTATATTCTATCCTTCCATGATTCTTTTAGCAATGCGGTATTTTTTGTAGTCTAAATGTTACTTCAAGATTAAAACTACGAATTATTATAATTTTAACATTCCAATACTTAAATTACTTTTTGTAATTTCATTGTGTTACGCACTGATCACTGATTCAAAGGTAGTATTAATTCCAGAGGTGTTCTATCACGTTACAAATGTAATTTTTTCACATGCAGCAAGAATAAATCTCATCACTTTACTATCTTTCAAGACATCACCACTCCTAAAGACAAAATGATTTACTGACTTTGCTGACCTATTTTTCTTCTAAAAATTTAGAACCATCAGAAATATTTAATGACTTGATTTAAAGTGCTGAAATGGAAGCACGCCAAAAGCATATTAAAAAGCTGTTTTTTCCCCAAGAATTAACACCTGTCAAATTAATAGGTTTTGAAGTGGAAGACCTCATGTCCATTTCAACTTGCAAGTTTGCAAGTAAACACTGTAGAAGGAATGTGCCCTATTTCTAAAGAAGCATGAAAGCACTACGTCCCTTTCTGATTGTAAGATTTGTCTGCAGTGAGACTTCACTATGGAACCTCCATGTTCTTTTTACTTCAAAGCTAATCATGTATGAGAATTAACCCTTCTCCTTTGGAAACTACTGGCTGTAATTTAGAGAGATGCAAAAGATAATTCTGAGACTGATTTAACTATTACAGCACTAAAAAAAGAAAAAGATTACAAGCTTTGCCATACCATTTCCAACCAAGAGGCCAAATGCTAAAAAACACACTTTCCCAGGTATGTCATATGAAAATAGCTCTGTACTGCAGCTAAGATACATAACACACCTTCAGCCTCAGCACGATGGAACAAATCACAATCCAAATGTTATCTCTAAGATACTTTGCCTGACAAAACTTGATGCAAGTACTAGCAAAATTATTATTTATACACAAACATCAAACTTTTTGAATAGGAATTCAAAATACACACTTCTAATACCACTCTTATTAGGATGATACCTTTCTAGGCAGCATAGTTGCAGCTGACCAGTGTTAGCCTACCCTTGGGAAAACAAAACAAAACCCAAAAAACTACCACCGATTTCTTTTTAAATATACAAATCTCTACTTTAAGTTATTTTCTATGAAGATATGCCATACAGGATTAAAAGGCAACATGATTCTAAATATCTGAGAAATGTCAGCAATGTTTCTACGGAAGAACATTTCAAGCAAATGTCAAAACGCATTAGAAAAAAGAAAAATCAAACAGTAGGTGAAAGATGCCATAGAGGAACAAATCAAACAGAAATCAAGCATATATATATATTTTTTTTTAAATACATATATACACACGTTCACATAAACAAAACCTCCAGCTAGAACTAATGATTGCGTATAACTAAAAACTTTTAAAGATTAGAAATAATTACATTTCACCCCAATTTAATAGACAAGATGAAAATGCCAATAAAGAATTCCTTTATTAAACTATTTATAAATGCATGAAATGTCTTCTGCATGCATTCTCCAGAACCAGTATAATGGTCTGTATATTTATGCCAGTTTATGCTATTGACAACATATTTGATCAGTTCAACATTCAATCAGAACAAACTTCAGAGGTGGTAGCTTGAAAATAATGGAACAGAAGTAAAAAAAAAAAAATAATCTTACTTGAGGGTATAGGAGTTGGATATTAAAACAGCAAAATGAAATACATCTTGTCATAAAGTTTTAGTGATTCTACACTACTTGCTTTACTTACTATTAAAGGGAACAATCTTGAAACATTAAATAATAGTAGTGCTCTAATCAAGTGTTTATGAACTATAATGGCATGCTTCTCATAAACTAGCAGAACACAGTGTTACAATAGTTAAAAGACTGTCAGCAGTGTGAAAAAGTATGAAAATAGTTTTGGGACATGGCCAATGATACAAAAAAACTCATTCTGACATTAGTACCAACTGACCTGTATTTTCCTGAATGTATGACTGAAAGTAGTTAAGTTCTTGCAGACATCCTTTAAGGTTTTGATGCAACTAAGAAAAGTTTCTTTGATGGTTATCTGTCCTGGTTACACTCCACTACAATTTTCTTTTCTCTAAGTTGTAGGAGAAGAACTGTGGCATTACGAGCACACTCTAAATTGTCTGTGGCTGTTTCTTGAAGCAACACAAGCTCTAGCATCTTACCTAATCTTTCTGCACACGTCAGGCTTTTCTAGGAAGCAGGTCACCAGCTCAGCGGTACATGGTCTCTGGTGTAGATAGGAGTGACCAAAACTCAAACACTCGCAGCCACCTTTCTACTCAAGTATACAATTGGCTAAATAACAAATAACAAAGCTAGATCGCGGTTCCTGCGTTCCAGAGCCTGCTCAAATCCTGCTCTTAGAATTCATACAAAATACATCAAACTCACTGTTGATTTTATTATTGTTCTGTGATAACTATGCTTTACTATTGTATTTATTTTCTAAATTTTTTTCTTTAAAAACGTGATTTTTATCTGAAACACTACTATAATACAGGGTCTGTATTTACGTAGTGGTTTGCACACTTTTGAAACATCCTTTCTTTTTGTTCACAAGTCAATGAAATTGATCTTTTCTACTTTTCAGGTTTACCAGCTCTTTTATAATAGTGGCAAAGGCAAAAAGTAATTCCATACCTTTTTGCGTAATGCAGTTCTCACCCTATGCAAATGTGTCATAATTCAAAAGTAATTTTTTATCTTTGCACAGGCATAGCGAGCAGTATATGCCAGGTTATCTGTAATACATGTCTTGTGATTAAAGAAATAAAGTATGGCTTTAATTAGGGAGGTAAGAAAAGCTATTTCAATGTTTCTTTAAATATATAGGGAAGTTTTTGCTCCACTGAGATGGGGAGAGAAGAAAAAAAATATCCTAGAATGACTTGAAATTTCTTTTTCCTGGGCTTTCCTAATTTTGAGGAAGTGCTAGATTTCTAGTTGCAAGTCAAACTGTTACATTTTCTTTCTCCTTTTTCTGTGTTTGCCTTGTTGCACTTACAAGGAAGTATTATAGAATCATAGAATCATTAAGGTTGGAAAGGACCTCTAAGATCATCAAGTCCAACCGTCAACCCAACACTGCCAAGTCCACCAGTACACCATGTCCCTAAGCGCCACATCTTTACGTCTTTTAAATACTTCCAGGGATGGTGACTCCACCACTTCCCTGGGCAGCCTGTTCCAATGCTTCACAACCCTTTCGGTGAAGAAATTTTTCCTAATATCCAATCTAAACCTCCCCTGGCGCAACTTGAGGCCATTTCCTCTCGTCCTATCGCTAGTTGCTTGGCAGAAGAGACCAACACCCACCTCACTGCAACCTCCTTCCAGGCAGTTGTAGAGCGCGATAAGGTCTCCCCTCAGCCTCCTTTTCTCCAGGCTAAACAGTCCCAGTTCCCTCAGCCGCTCCTCATAAGACTTGTTCTCCAGACCCTTCACCAGCTTCGTTGCCCTCCTCTGGACATGCTCTAGCACCTCAATGTCCTTCTTGTAGTGAGGGGCCCAAAACAGAACACAGTATTTGAGGTGCGGCCTCACCAGTGCCAAGTACAGGGGCACCATCGCTTCCCTAGTCCTGCTGGCCACACTCTTTCTGATACAGGCCAGGATGCTGTTGGCCTTCTTGGCCACCTGGACACACTGCCGGCTCATGTTCAGCCAGCTGTCAACCAGCATCCCCAGGTCCTTTTCCGCTGGGCAGCTTTCCAGCCACTCTTCCCCAAGCCTGTAGCATTGCATGGGGTTGTTGTGGCCAAAGTGCAGGACCTGGCACTTGGCCTTGTTGAATCTCATACAGTTGGCCTCAGCCCATCGATCCAGCCTGTCCAGATCCCTCTGCAGAGCCTTCCTACCCTCAAGCACATCAACACTCCCACCCAGCTTGGTGTCGTCTGCAAACTTACTGAGGGAGCACTCAATCCCCTCGTCCAGATCATTGATAAAGATATTAAACAAGACTAGCCCCAACACTGAGCCCTGGGGGACACCGCTCGTGACCGGCCTCCAAGTGGACTTCGCTCCATTCACCACAACTCTCTGGGCCCGGCCGCCCAGCCAGTTTTTGACCCAGTGAAGAGTACACCCATCTAAGCTGTGAGCTGCCAGCTTCTCTAGGAGAATGCTGTGGGAGACAGCATCAAAGACTTTACTAAAGTCCAGGTAGACCACATCCACAGCCTCTCCCTCATCCACTAGGTGGGTCACCTGGTCATAGAAGGAGATCAGGTTGGTCAAGCAGGACCTGCCTTTCACGAACCCATGCTGGGGTTGTCCTGCAAATGCCTTGTGAGTGCCCCCAAGATGAACCACTCCATATTCTTCCCCAGTACCGAGGTCAGGCTGACAGGCCTGTAGTTCCTGGGATCCTCCTTCCGGCCCTTCTTGTAGATAGGCATCACATTGGCAAGTAGGATTTAATTTTCCTACCTTTTCACAGCAAAAAAGGCATCATATAAAAAACCAAAACAAAATACAAGAAACCCCACCCTAAATCCTTCTGCAGTTTTTTTTTTCTTTTTCTGTGCCTTCACAATTTTTTAATGTTGATTGTAACAACAAGATTTCACAAACCACTTTAATGCCCAACCTTTATTTTATATTGTACTACAACAGGGTTAATTCAATTAATTCTGTGGCCACATCTTTTCCTGCCAGAAAAGGAAAACTACTGTCCTTGCACCTTCAGTGAAGGGGAAATAGTTCTGTCTTTGTCTAATTGGGCTTGAACAGAGAAGCTACTGGCTTCACTTCTTGAAATAATGTATCTTAAGATTATAGGAAAATTCAGGTAGGAAGGGACATCTGGCGGTTTCTAGTCCAAGCTCCTGCTCCAAGCAGGGTCAGCTGTGAGATCAGACTTGGTTGCTCAGGGCTTTGTCCAGTGGGGTCTTGAACACTTAAGAGAAGGGAGCCAGCTCAGCATCTCTTGCCAACCCAATGCAGTGCCTGGCTGTCCTCAATGTGAAAATGTTTCTCCTTATATCCAGTCTAAACTTATTGTTTCAGCTTGTGCCCATTAACTCTTGTCCCCCCACTATGCATCACTGCCTGGCTCCATAACCTCCCTGCACGTACCAGGGGCTGCTGTTGGGTGCCCCCAAAGCCTTCTCTTCTCCAGGCTGAAACAGTCCTGGTCCCTCAACCTCTCTTCAAAGGACAAGTGCTCCAGCCCTGACCATCCTGGTGGCCCTCTGCTGAACTTGCTCCAGTTTATTAATGTCTTTCCTGTATTGGGGGGCCCAAGTCTGGCCCAACACTATCAGAATTCACACGTCCTAATCAGGAGCCAGCTTTTCCCCATGCTAGCCTGGCAGACCTCAAAAGTTGTTCCAAAAAGAATTAAAAGCAGAGCCTGACCCTGCTGGGCAAACTCCAAGCACCAAGAGCAAATGCCAGCCAGAGCACCATCCCAAGCCACCTGCAAGTGCCCTACCCTGCAAAGGGCCCCTTTACTGCTGAAGCCCTGCTAGCTGCCTTCACCATCACCTGCTGTGAAGTCCCCCTGGCCACCCCTAAACTGCCCAAGTCTGACTTACAGTCCATGCTGGTCCCAAGTGGCCAAGCCCCTGCTTGGGTGCCTATGGTCCTGAAACAGCTGAGGCCCCATTTACTGCCCCAGACACCAAAGCTCTGCTCAGGGTCTCTAAATGGAGAAGGTCATGCTAGCTGCAGTCCCACCCCAATGAGGTTTTCTCCCCAGCAGGTGGAAAATGCCTGCTGCAAGCTATTGATTCGCTTAGCACAAGGTCCCCACCTAAGTATGAATCCAAGGGACTATTTTTCCTGATTGCATTCAGCAATACACCAGACTGTTACATGTACTCACYCGAGTTCCTGCCTCTCAGTTTGCCAGCAAGTTTGCATTGGCAGCTGTTTCAGCTGCTTCAAACCAAATTTTCATGGGCCTGCCCTTGAAAGCTTCTCTTTGGTATATCATAGTAATGTCATACTGCTACACGGGACCACAGTAAGCAAACGAGAAAAAACCTGGATGACTTTCCTTACTCTTTCTAATTCTCTATGTGATTCTCATGTCAGTGAGGCTGTTTGCAGAAAATACAATAAAGACACAGTTACATGTGATGGAGTTCAGCTTCAGATTAACACACCCAACGTCTGTTGTCTACATRCAAGAAAGATGCTTAAGTTTGCTGTTACCTAGACACCTAAGGCCCAATTCAGTTGCCCTCAGAGATGCCCTGGAATATTCCTTCCTGGCCTCCAGCTATCGCTTCAGGATGCTGCAGGTCTCCTACAGGTCCTGTGACGCATTTATCAGTTCCATGTGATGTCCCACATACCCTGCAGCATTTCAAATGGTACTAGAGGCATACACAGATATCAGTGATTTGAACCTATAGGAGCTGGTCCTTCAAGTCATTCTTTTGGCCTGACTACCACAAAGACATATAGTCCATTGATTATATATTAGAATTTAGACACCTAGCACACATTTAGACACTTACATACGCTTGCACTAAAGTGTCCTCACCACAAACTGAAAACCAACCACAGCTTAAGATCATGGCAGATAACAGCAGATAATTACAGCTCATGAAATCAAATGTCAGCGCTACATGGTATGGGCAAGGACGATGCTTGAAATGGTATTACCATATATTGGGAACTAGCTTCTTCATATTTTGTCTCAGACCTTCCATCAAATGCACATTTAAGACAAAGTTCCGCATGGCAGAGCAAAAATATTTACTCCTTTCTCTTCACTGACCACTTCATCTCAAGACAGACTACCATTCGAGGAGCAACAACTAATGAAGTCCAATCATGGTCCATGAGTTGGAGGACATGTGAGGTAGAAATCAAATCCTACCTAATCTCTAATTCCTGCTTTCTGTGACCCTAATAATGATATGTGGCCCAAAATAATAGGCGCAGTACAATGTCAGCAACGATGACATATAGAACTACCATGTACCTTTTGAGAGACAGAAGATAAACTGAGCTCTCAAATCTTCATGACTTTCATACTTCAGGGAATACTGAAAGGGTCTTCCAGAGGTCTCTCTCTTAGCTCAAGAGATTAGCAGAGATTTCCATCTGTTGTTGAGACTGTTGCTTTGAATTACAGTGGCAGTCCCTGCCCTTAAAGAAGCTCCTGTTAATTCTGATATCTTTTTTTAATACTCCTCCTCTTCTTTCTCGTAAAACTTTCATACGGATTGAAAAAGTGCACTGAAATCATCCAAATCTGCTCTACAGCTGTGAAAGAACCATGAACAAGGAGTGATCATTTAAAGATTTTAAGCAAATATGCTAATGCAGTCAGAAGCAGACAGTATTCCTGAGAGACAGGCTCTTCTATCTGCTAGGGGTATTTTCAACCACTCCAAATTTCTTGCTCTTGATTTGTACTTCTCCTCATGCTTTTCTCAACTGATAGTCTGTTTTTCTCAGCTGGGTAACCTTCATGTCCCAGACAGGCACCTAATTCTGCCCTATACTGTCAACCTTTTTTTCCTGCCTTCTTTATGAGTTTAGTCTGGAGAAGAGGTGGCTGAGGGGAGACCTTATCGTGCTCTACAACTACCTGAAAGGAGGTTGGAGTGAGGTGGGTATTGGTCTCTTCTCCCAAGTAACTAGTGATAGGATGAGAGGAAATGGCCTCAAGTTGCGCCAGGGGAGGTCTAGATTGGACATTAGGAAAAATTTCTTTACTGAAAGAGTGGTTAAGCATTGGAACAGGCTGCCCAGGGAAGTGGTGGAGTCACCATCCCTGGAAGTATTTAAAAGACATGTAGATGAGGCACTTAGGGACATGGTTTAGTGGACATGGTGGTGTTGGGTTGATGGTTGGACTCAATGAYCTTAGAGGTCTTTTCCAATCTTAATGATTCTATGATTCTACGAAATGATGCAAAGTCCAAACTTGCAAACTGCACAGAGGTGCCAGCTGAGGTTGAGGCATTGCTTTGATAGTTCTATAGGTAAAACTGAATGAATTGCGAAAATATTAAGCAGATGCCTTCATTAAATTCCTCTAAATGACTGTTCATGAATTATTCACTTGACTAAAAGCCGAATGATTCATTTGAACAATATCGCAAAATGATTTGAATAAACTACTTTATAATATTATTTAAACTACCTCTGGCTGTAAGTATTCTGAAGCCATCTGGATGAATTCCTAGATGCCCTCCTAGATTATCCTAAATGTTTCTTTGTGAAAAATTTTGTTGTGTTCATTTGTCCTACGTCTAGGCCAATGCAATTACTAAAAGGTAATACTACATTATCTTTCTGATAATTGTGGGGTCTTACAGATCTACATGAAGCTGGAGACTAAACCCATTCATCTTCCTATGACAAATGCAGTTTGTCCTAAAGTACCTGTACAAATTAATACTAATTGTGTAGGGAACACAATGAGCAACACTGTGGGATCCCTTTATTTGAGGAAGTCTTCATTTCTTAAATGAATAAAGCCATTTTCCTTTCTGATATTTTGCAAAATGCATGTTTATGGCAAACTGTCACTTGTATTCAGATTTAGAACCTAGAAGCTACAGTGATGGTTCCTTGGAAATGCTTAAAATAGATAAGATGGATTGGCTGATCGCATATTCCTTTGAATTACTGTGAAAGCACCAGAACTATCTAAATCATGCCATGAAAAAAATGGAGTTAGAAGTTATGTAACTTCAAGTTGCTATAAATTGCTTCTTGTTGAAAGCTACATAAAACATTTTCAAATCTGTCATGTTCCACCTCTTCTGCTTTAAAAAAAAAAAATATCTAAGTGAAAATGTCCAAGAAAAATATGAATCAGGCGTATGTTAAGTTGGAGCAAAAGCTATGCCGCCATGAAGACCGGACACTCTTTCGCAATTAAATATAAGAACTTGGTCCATTTTTATGTCCAGAATGTATTTATTACAGTAAGACACATTTTGTTAGGTTAGCTAAACCAATGTAGCTAATTCAGCAACAAAACCAGCTCAGACATACGTCTTTTCTCACAGACATACTACCTTCACTTTATCCTACTTTAATCCAAGTTCATTTCTTGAATACAGATTGTATTTACCTTCTTTCTGCTGCTGATATTCCCACGTGCCCTCAGAACAAGTTATCTGACAAAGCAGCCAGGAAAACACATTTTCTACTTCTCCTCCCGCAGCAGCATGCAAGATGATTGCACAGCCACAGTGTCCCAGAGAATATGCTCTACAATGTCTGTCTGACCTCCGATCTTTGCAAGAAAACAGTCTCAAATCTTGGACTAGTTTGACCTACCATAAAGTAGGAGGAATGGAGTATAAACAGTAAGAGAGCATGAAGGAGCCAGAAACTGCTTTATTTGTAGCGGTGGGAACTGAAGAAATTAGCACAGTAGATGGCAGAAGATAGTACAGAGGTTAAAGCTGTGGGACAACACCTGAAGACTACTCTTGCTAGTCCTGATATTAACCACTGTAGCCAATAGGAACTGTAAAACCAGTGACCGTGAGATGAATGTCAGGTCCTTCTTTTCTATCCTGAAACAGGTATTTAAATTTAGAAAGGAACGCCTTTTCCCTCTTTTGGCTATTTTATATATATAGATACATATTTTACAACTGCTATTCTGATTTTTTTACTGGCAGTGAAATTTTAAAAGCCTTTAAAAGCGTTTTAACAGTTTCACTGGGACCAGAGAGTGAAACTACTATCAAATGAGGCTTTGAAAAAGAACAGCCAGAGAAAGCACTCATCATTTTCAGGACAGAATATCCCTCTGCAAGAAAAACTTCTTGCTTACTAACACAGGTGCCTTCCTCATTAAAACACACACGCGCTGGTAAAGCAAAATAACAAAGGGGTCACGGCAGAATTGCATTTCGTATCTTGAAAGTGTGTATCACGCAGCACTGAGTACCACTCTATGATTATATCCTATTTTGTACTCTGAAAAACAACAGCCTCCTACAGCAACAAAGACAATTATAAGACAGCTACCATTTATCCCAGAAAAGCTCTTTGCTACTTAGAAAAATACTAGAAAGGAAAAACAACCCCTTGCTAGTGAAATTAGCTGAAATTAGCTCCTTTGATGATCTGTTCTTTAAATTGGGAAAGAAGAAGGGATTTTTTTTGTTCAGCATGATTTATTTTTAGACTGGCAAAGAGACAATGGTAAACGGAACTGAAGCTCTGTGGGCACCTTCTGAGGTTAAATTACCTTTCATGCCATTTGCACAGAAGACTGTTCTCAAGCAGCTTGAGCAGATGGTCGGGACACCATTGTCCGTTTACTTGTATCCACAAAGATAAACGATGGCTCTTTGAAATCCTGAACAATATGACTGTTGTGATGCTTTAGGCTGCCAAGGAAAAAAAATATATATACAAATAAATATGCAGTTAGCTACAGAGGAGAAAAGAGTTTTGATTGATGAAATCTCATTTTAAACTACTAAAATCCYCTCTTTAACAAATATACTTATCTGTAATCTGGAATTATTTTCCTAAAAGAAACTAATATGTTCCAGAATACTTAGCAAAGTAGGAGACGCAGGTGAAAATGAATCATACACAGTAACTCTGCCTGAAATAAGAATCTGCCATCTCTGCACAGCTGCTTCTACCACTTACAGCATTTGCTGGAGCATGCTGCCAAATAACAACCGGTTCTGCTTACTGGGCTACAGAGATGGTCAGAGATTTCCAGGACCAAGCCAGACCAGACAACTGCCAGGGCACAGTGATCCACCCGCCCAGCCAAGTATTGGTAGAGAAGGTCATGAAAGTGAGAACATGCTGGATGTGGTTTTTAGTTGTTGTTTTACGAACTTCCCAAACTTCTTTGAAAGCAGCCCTGGTGAAACATCCCCAATATGAGCGTTTTGCCAACAAGCAACTTACTAAAAAGGCATCTTTATTGAAACAAATTATTAATAACAAAGAATGAATTTAAAGGATTGGAGACAACATGCACAGCTATGAAGAAAACCTGGAACTTTTAGGAACAATCTTTGGGATTTAAGAGTAAAGTGAGCAGATGCTAGTCTTTGGACTTGCAACTAATAATTGCATAACCTGTCACTCCTAAAAGCTCCTGAAAGAAAAGGAAAAGCAAGGTTGCTGAATATGGGAAGAATCACATGGAATCAGTGAAGGGGCCCAGACACTGAGTTCAATACACACAGCAAAGTAAGACAGAACTGGGTTTAGAAAATAACTGTGAAATTTGATAACTATGACTCACCAGCCACTCAACTTCCTAAAGCCAGCAGGTACTGCAAAGCATTTAATTAACTAAAGTTGCATATAAAGATGGATAGTTGTTTCTGCAATAACTGCTTGTTTAAATAATGACACAACAAATAAAATTCATATCCTCTATCTGATAACACACACTCCACAGCAACGGCAGGTAAACAGTGGATACGTTTCTCCCTCTCTCATTTCAATGATCAATTGACTTGTTTTTATCTCTTTTTGCTGTGCTGTTGGCATATTCAACATGCCTTAGAACAAATGTACAATTTAGACATTTAAGATTCTTGTCAGATTTTTAGAAACTGTTAACACTCATTGGAGTAATGAAAGAAAGGAAAAGACAGGTTGAGATAAACGTCAAGCAGTGGCGTCCAGCAACTCAAAGTAATATGCTTTGATAACGGAGGAGTAATTATAGCTCATATAAGAGGATATAAGTGTGAAATAATGTAAACATGAATGGGAACTTAATAAAAAAATCACACTAAAATATTAGGAAAACAGAACATTTTATGTTTATATGAGAATACAAGAGAAAGCCCAGATGGGAAGATTTTTCCTAATTCTCCTCTCTGCTTCAGAAAAGGGGGAAACCCAAAAGTATGTTTCTTCTAAATATCAGTGTCTCGTGCTAGCTTTCATGCTAATGTCATTTCCATAAAAAAACCCAAACAACAAAAACTCAAGGCCTGCCTTTCCTCAAGGGAGCACTCTCTCTGCTTCACTTCCCCCACTTTTTTCACAATATGGAGGGCCACTGTCCCTCAGATGCCTGTCTCCACTTAACATGCCCAGCTACATTTGCCTATTTGCAAATACAATAGAGTGAAAGTCATGAATACACTCATGAACATGTTTAATGTGAACTCACTGTCTGAGAGAATAAGAAATTGGACAATACGATAATCCATCTCTCAGCAAACCAACACTATCTTGCAACGTCAGTGGACTTCACTTAGAAGCATCTCCATTATTACGAACTGGACACTATTTTCTTCCTCATAAACAAACTGATAAATTGTAAAAAATGCACAATATCTTTATATTAAAAAAAGTGATAAAGAGGTCTCTGATGAACATGATAAAAATGTCCCTGACCTCAAAAATAAAACATTTTCACTGAAAACACCATAGTATACATTTTGGTTGTCCAGTAAAAACAAAGAGACATTGAATAATAAATACTAAGGCAGCTGCATTGTGATCAGATATCCTGTTTCAATGATACCAGTCATAAAGAATCTGACATTTTATAGGAAATATGGCAAACCAGCATTATTTACAAATGTGATATTTGAAATGTGTTCTAAATAACTTCCATACTGAATGAATTGGAGCATCCATAAATGTTTTAGCTCTCTGCTTACCTCTCTCCAGACATGAAATTGCCCAAAAGCATATCAACAAAATGAATTTGAAACTGCTGTGAATAAAACTTCAGCAAATCAAATGAAATTTCACTTTGTTTTGTTGCTAAGAAGCACCATGAAGGGTAGACTGCTAAGAGCAATACACACACACACAGAGGCAAGCACACTTATGTATAGATGGACAAACTAATTTCCAGGGAAGTGAGGATGAAAACCCAGGTGCAGAAATGTTGGCAGTTAAAACAACCATTTATTCTTCCTTGGTAAAGCAGTAACCAATGAGATTTCCCTCCACATAAATTATTTTCTAGATCCTCTTATAAGCTGGGCCACAATTAGCATGCAATAACGAGTTGTCAGCTGAGGACTGGACTGTTTAAAGCTGCTGCAAAAACTGAGACAGAGATTTAGGCTGTCTTTCCCTTTGTACAACTGGGCATTAATACATCTTCTGATGACCAAAGAGAGTTTCCTTTCTGCAGGTTTAGAAATATAAAAGGCCCCAGCGGGAAGGTCAGGAAGGTGTTCCCATCTCTCCAGTATGCAGTAAGTTAAATCGATCATTATTTATGGAGAGGGAATATGCTGCACACTCTCAGGAATAAGACTCACTGAAAACAAGGAGATGAAGAACAACTTTAGTTTTAATGGTGCAGTTGTACAGCAGCTGATTGCAGAAGGAACTTCTCAGTACTTAAGTCCTTTCAGACTGCACCTCGTTTGTGAGTCCGCATAAATGTAGCAGAAGAATACAGTGAGATTACTGAAATCTCATCTATCTCCCAAGGAGCTGAAGGTACAGCACGTATTATTCCACAATCACAGAAGGGAGGTAACACAAAATGGAAAAGCTGTCCTCAGTCCCAGTAACATGAGTGACCGGCCTGGAACATGTTTTAAACAGACAGCTATTCTGAATGAGGTGCATTAGAGGTAAAACAGTTCAGTAGAAAAATCAGGTAAGTGACAATTTGATGCTGAAATTAGTAAAACTTGCCTTTTAAATCTTGCAGAAAAAGGTTTATGAAGTTTGCAGTTAAGACCTATCTACAGATTCAACCTCAGTTTAACAAATACATGCACTGGGAAGAAAAGACTACTTGAAACTGCATATTCCAGAACTGTAGTTATTTCTTATTTCCTAAGTCTTTGTTTCACTAAATGTAGCACTACCAAGATGTCATCTCCACTATAACACCAGAGAAAGAATAAATATCCATATGAATAATCTCATAAGTCAATGGGAGAAAGGATGAGCTCCATGATAACATGGACTGATCACAGAGCATTCCATTAAGACCAAGCAGAAACCTCCCCTGAGCAACCAGTGCCATGGTTGTAAATAACATATTGGCTCCTGACTTGCTGAAACTAGTAGACCAAGAATTTACAGACTGTTTGACACACGATTTTACAGCGGTAAATGAAATGGAAGCTTTCAAGTATAATATACGTTACTAAGGACAGAAATATTTGTGTTTTTAAATAAAAATTAGTACCATGACACATTTGGAGTAATTTTTCCCTTGAACATGCATGCCTTTCAGATACTTGGCAGAAATCATGCCCATTTATGCAAGGTTAGAATTTCATTACCCAAGTTCCAACATCTAAAGAAGCAGAAAGAGGAAACTAATGTAATATCCAACCCTATACAAATTCTGAGCAAATCCTTAAAGACTCTATTGAATGAAATTTTGTGATGTGTAAGAAAATATAAAACGCATGATTACCTACTATTTCCTATTTTGTGCAGACACATACGCTTGTGCAGATGGGTGCTAAAAGCACTACCAAATCAAAATGACTACGTTTCACAACACTTTTTACAAGTATAAAAAAGTACCTAAGATATTAGTAAATGGTGAAACCTCATGCCTTTCAGGAACTACCAGAAATGTAGATTCGTGTAATCTGCCAATGTCATAAACTGTGACAAATACTAATGAGTTTCAGGGTGTCTTTTCTAAACATACACCTCTGAAATCTTTAATTGCACTTCTAAGACATCTAAGCTTCCAAGAATTCGTTTCAGAATTTCTGTTATTTCTGCTTGCCCCTACTCTGTTGTAACTTTTATCAGAATAAAGACATGTTTTCAGTACACACATGGTCACCCCTTCCATTCTGGGAAGCGAAAACTTCATTAAACTTACAGACCCACTGATGACAGGGCTCCACCGAACACAAGCCTTATCTGGCTCAGTTAATGTTCTGGACATCTGAAAATCTCCACAGAGATAAATGATGACTACCTGGACTCCCAACAACTTCAGTGGAGGTACTGTTAACCTGGAGGTCACTAAAGCCTTAGCACTTACACAATACTTCATCGGCAGCCAGGAGGCAGTATCAAAATATAATATATTTGGGGAAAGGCAAAGCAACTCCCTTCTACCTGGAACATTTACAGAGCAACTGACAATACCTACCTCTTTCACCATGGAAGTGGCCAAACCCTGGAGTGGGCTACTCAGAGAGATCGTGGAGCCTCCACCTTTGGAGACATTAAAAACTCAATGGGACAGGGCCTTGAGCTACCTGATCTAGCTTTGAAGTTGTCCTTGAGAAGCCCCTTTTAACCTAAACAATCATTTGAATATATGCAAAACTACTTTGTCCTCAGCCAAACCACAGCAATATCCAGAAGACAAGGTAGGAATTTGATTTGCTCTACTTCAGGCACTTTCCAAAAAGAAGTGAAGCTTAGCTAGGGAGTTCCAAATTATCTGAATTGCTTTGCAATGGCCATAGGAGAATAGCACCCTAGCTTTATGTTTCATAAAGACAATAGCTGCTCCAATGCTATAAAATCCTTAATTCCCAGCTCACACTTCAGTAGTGATTCCAAAGAAGGATTGCTAGCAGCCAAAAATCACCAGTATAGTTACCTGCCACATCTGGGTTTTCCTTTGAGGTCTCCCATCTCACTAATGATGAGGTTGACTTGGCTTTGCATACAAGATTTAGCAAAGAAACAGCCTGCAGTGATACTGAAGTGGAAAACAGAGCAAATTAAAGTGGTTGTCTTCCTATTTTACAACTAACTACAATTACCGTACTGGGGAGACACCATCCAAAGAAAACACTGAACCACACAAACAGGAACCATTTCATTAGCGTCCACAGAGTGAACTTTTCCCCAGGTGTAATTTAAGGAGCCCTTAAAATATGCAATTCTATCTACTAGTTTGAGTCCTCAATCGCTTCCTACTGTAATTCTAGTTTCCCTCTACATGAAATCCTGCAGTTAAATCTACTTTCAGGATGACTGCCCTGATTAATAACTCTATAAAGTCTGTACTCTCTGTTGGAT
The DNA here is from genome assembly GCA_035582835.1 of Phoebastria nigripes. Classification (NCBI taxonomy): domain Eukaryota; kingdom Metazoa; phylum Chordata; class Aves; order Procellariiformes; family Diomedeidae; genus Phoebastria; species Phoebastria nigripes. Next base: position 1,347,727 of record JAYKAV010003454.1, read on the forward strand.
AAAGCATTTCTTTGTTCAAAAGTAATCCTTTTCCTCTGAATGCTGGCAATTTCAGTGCTGAGGGAATGAATCACCACCGCTTGGTGCTGCCATTCACACTGCTGGGATGTCTAGTCATGTGAAGTCATTCTGAGCCATAATTTCTTATCCTCCTCAGTCAGCTGTGGATTATGACAGTGGAAGGACTATACGGATGCAACTCACAGGTCATCCAACATGTCCATCAAAAAGACCAGAGCAACTTCACAGATACTGGATGAATTCTGAATACATCCATTTTTTAATTTTGAATGCTAACCCGAGAAACAATAGTATTTGCTGGAACAAACAAGGCAACCAAAAAGGCAGAACACAGTAATACAGGATGCAGTTTCTGGAAGCAAATGGAAGGGAAAGCATGTTTTGTTCTATGTTAAGTTCCACTACAGTTTGCCAGAAAACAAATCTACTTGGCAAAAGTGGTCAGTATTTTGATTTTCGCTCCACATACTGGAATTAAAAAGAAAGTAAAGATCTCTTGAGTTTTCACACATCAGCGACAGAGGTACTTTTTACAGTGGAGAGCAAATGTTCAGTGGCCTGACTTGGGACTCATGTATCACAAAGGATCGTTTAGTTCACTGCAGAGATCTAAGCATGAGTCAATGATACCTCCAGGTATCAACCCTACTGATGGGCAGTTAACTATTATGGGTGTCAATGCTTTTTGAAAGGTCATTTCATCTGGATGTAGAAGACAATCATTTTAGAAAAAATATTTCCACAGAATAGGATAACATTTACCTGCCTGCTTCTATTAGGAAAAAAAGTACCTTTTAATAAAGGATTTAAAAATTACTAAACAAGTTTATTAAACACATTTTACAATGATCCTATGCAACAACATATTAATAAATTTATGTTGATGACTGAGGGGCAGAATCGTATAGAAAAATCCACTGAGGAAGAAAGGCTGAAACATGCATTATCTCATCAGCTTAGTGGGGCCCATTTCACCTGAATTTAAATGACTTGAGTAAGATTATGCAGTGACTCAGCTCAGAGCCCAGAATAGAACCAGGGAATCGTGGCTCATTGTCTCTGTCTTTAACCATTAATTTGCACTCCCACACTGAGAAAAATGGATGTTACTATTTATTAAGCCCCCCAATATATTTAAATCATACCAATACACTGAACCGTATTAGAGAAAAAACATAAACTGAGATATAAGCCTGACACCCAGTCTGAAACTTGGGTCACTATGGATATGGGTAGAAAAGGGGCAATACTTGTGTAAACCGATGGACCTACAAGCTTTACAGTTCAGTCCTCTAGCTTTGATTGCTTTGGGTTCTCTTGTAACTAAATATGTCAATCTCACTTTCAAAACAAAACAAAACAATTGCAGAGGTCTCCAACCACAAAGAAGCTCTTTAGGTAATAAATTATATATGTATTTGTTACTGTAAAGGTTCATTCTATCATAAATATACATTTTAAACTCTCTGTTGTGATCTTTAAAATCTCACGAGAATATGCWACTGCTTACGAAGTGCTTCAATAGATAGAGCACTGGATAGCTGTCTCCTAACATCAAATCTGTCACTTCAGTCTAAGGACACTAGTGGATGGATGCCCTGAAAAGCTTCACTTATATGGCGCTTTACAGTACAATTTAAAGAAACTTTCCAATATTTAAATAAAGAATGCATGTTCTGATAATATTTAGCTAAAGTTAACATCTAGTAAGGAAATGAATTAACTCTTTACCGCTAACAGAACTCTCTCTCTTAATTAAATATAGATTTTTAAATGAAATATGCATTCTGGAGAATATTCTCTTTCTTTCCTTCCTTCTTTCTTTCACACATGATGATTTTCTCTCACTCATTCTCAGATGGTCCCCTTTTTGCCCTGCAAATGTGAAGGATCTGTTTTGGAGTCTGTCAGGATAGTAACAAGTCTGCAAGTGCTGCAATCCCAGCTTAGTATGGACTGTGTCTGCTCTGTTCTAAAACCAGTATCAACTGGTTCCAGACCTCTTCTGATGCTGCATATTCCCAAACATGTTTTTCATCTCAAACTCAAATACTTGAATGCATTTGAAACTATCAATAGCCACTAAGATCGGACAAGCCACTGGATAAGCATAAATATGAACAATTACTTCACAACCTGTTCCAGGTAAGAAGCAGCCCACAGCTTCCCTAAAAGAGGCAGGTCACTAACCATTTCCCCTTGGATTATGGGGGCTTCATTCTGCTCCCCGTCCCTGTCTTCCAGCTCAGGGGGCTGGGTACCTGGTCTTACTATTAAAGACTGAGGCAAAGAAGGCATTAAGTACTCAGCCTTTTCCTCATCCTTTGTCACTATGTTTCCCCCCGCATCCAATAAAGCATGGAGATTCTCCTTAGCCCTCCTTTTGTTGCAAATGTATTTATAGAAACATTTTTTATTGTCTTTTATGGCAGTAGCCAGATTAAGTTCTAGCTGGGCTTTGRCCCTTCYCATTTTCTSCCTGCAWAACCTCACRACATCCTTGTAGTCCTCCTGAGTGGCCTGCCCCTTCTTCCAAAGGTCATAAACTCTCCTTTTTTTCCTGAGTTCCAGCCAAAGCTCTCTGTTCAGCCAGGCTGATCTTCTTCTCTCCCGGCTTGTCTTTCGGCACATGGGGACGGCCTGCTCCTGCGCCTTTAAGATTTCCTTCTTGAAGAATGTCCAGCCTTCCTGGACTCCTTTGCCCTTCAGGACAGCCTCCCAAGGGACTCTGCCAACAGGCTCCTAAACAGGCCAAAGTTTGCCCTCCAGAAGTCCAAGGCAGCAATTCTGCTGACCCCCCTCCTTACTTCTCCGAGAATCAAAAACTCTATCATTTTGTGACTGCTATGCCCAAGACGGCCTCCAACCACCACATCACAAGCCCTCCTCTGTTCACAAGCAACAGGTCCAGCAGGGCACCTTCCCTAGTTGGCTCCCTCACCAGCTGTGTCAGGAAGTTATCTCCAGGAACCTCCTGGACTGTTTCCTCTCTGCTGTATTGTATTTCCAGCAGACATCTGGTAAGTTGAAGTCCCCCAGAAGAACAAGGGCTAGAGATTGTGAGACTTCTCTCAGCTGCTTATAGAATATTTCATCTGCCTCTTCATCCTGGTTGGGTGGTCTATAACAGACTCCCACCATGATATCTGCCTTGTTGGCCTTCCCCCTGATTCTTACCCATAAACACTCAACCCTATCGTCACCATCATTAAGCTCTAAACAGTCAAAACACTCCCTAACGTACATGGCTACCCCACCGCCTCTCCTTCCTTTGCCTATCCCTTCTGAAGAGTTTTATAGCCATCCATTGCAGCACTCCAGTTGTGCGACTTCATCCCACCATGTTTCCGTGATGAGCAGGTAGGTGAGATGCTGTTCTATAGCAAGTTTTACAACCTGAAAATGTCATTCTCAACAGCTTTTTACAGGGCAGACCACTTCAAAAATTTTAAGCTAATGTCTGAATATCTTTTAAAATATCACATGCAGACAGAGCTATAAAATATATATGAATATATGTTTCCTTGTCACCTTCCAAGGCTCCTTACTAGACACGCCTTTGAGGCCTGTGGATCACAGGACTGAAAAATTATCAATTAAAGCTGTTTCAACACATGAAATAAGGAACAAAACAGAAGAGGGAGCTGAGAAGGCAACAGGGAGCTGTGATTATACAGAACGTGCAGGATCTGCATACTGTCAACTTGCAGACTCAAGGTGAAATTTTCCTGAAAGATGCAAATAGACAAGAATTACAAGTGATATCAGCAAATTATGGCCATCTGAGATAATTAAGATAGATTTCTAAGCTATATATCTCTCTTCTGACTGTAAGAGAAGAGTGTCACATGTGGTGTCATATACCCTTGCAGAACCTTCCCAACAACTGTTTGGCAGAATGAAAGAGTGGTTTAATTGCTTCACATATTGTTGTCTTGGAAGTCATCTTTATTGCAGTGTTGGCAGACACCTAAGAGTGAACTAAAAGATCTTTTTGATATACTCTGTGTCAATAGACATAATAAAACGCTGCTTTTTGAAAGTTGATAAAGGCAAGGCATGCAATGGATGGGTTAAGAAGCAGTGGCACAGAAAAATAAAATAGTTTGCCTAAGGTAAAACATCTAATCACGAGCAAAGCTGGGAATACACTTGAGATTCTAAGGATTTTCTATGGAATGGTCTTCTGGAATATGTTTTCTCTGCAATATCAGACTTCTTTTTTTTAAAAAAAGATATAAATTACTAGGATATACTGTTTTCTACATATGCCCACATGAAGCAATCTGTAAACCTGTAGTCTTCAGAAGATCACAAGCTATTTTTTAATACCGCTTAAAGCTCTGCATACCACTGGAAATTCATAAAAGGTGGCTGTAGAGCCATTATCCCCATCTATAACACAAAAATTTGGTGCTGTCTTATGAAATTACCAGCCAGAAGGTTTAAAACAAACCAAAGGAAAGAAACTTTCACAGATTGTGCATGTAAATTAAGGAACTAATTCTCTTAAGATATTAAGGAAGTCAAAAGTATAAAGAATTCAAAAAGAGACTGACAAGTTCATGGAAAGTAAGCTCACTGACCATTATTAAATACAGAAGCAAGCTCCTTAACCCTTGGTGGTCAGTCCTGTGTGCCTCATTTCTTATCCTTTTTCTGTAAGCTTTCACTGCTGGTCACAGTAAGAGAAAGACGAGCTCTGGTCCCACCCAGTATGGCAGCTTTTATGTTCAGCAGAGCACTGGAGAGGATGGTACCTGTCGTGTACAAACTTCTCAACTGGCAGCACCTGTCTTCCTGAAAAGTCAAATTCATGAAGCAGTCATCTAGAAACACCAATCATGCTTTGCTTGGTTTATGCTTCCAGGTCTTTCAAGGTCATTAACTTCTGGTAAATGATCAAAAACCATAATCTTAACTGCTCACTGTTTTGCAAACTAAAAATAGCAACCTGTTCTGCAGCTCCTCTGATTGCCTGGGTAAAGCCCTGTCCTAAAATGGATTTTAGCTGAGTACTAAGGCAAAGGAAAGAAGGAAGAAGGGAGATGTAAAGAGAAATCAAAGGTCTTTTTCTCTAATGAGCCGCAGTTAGTTTCTTCCATGGCTACCTTAACTCGGACTATGCATTGTTCAAAATTCTTACACTCCCTGCGCTATCTCCTCCACAAAAATCTTCCTTTTGGAATGGCGCTTCTCAACACCACCAACCAGAGTCTGCAGGCAAAGCCACCTGAAAGGCACAATCAGCCAAAAGCCAATCTGAAATGCAGTGAAGTTATCAGTAACAGTGTAACACACCTAATAGTGACACTCCTGTCCAAATACCCAGAACTGCTTGGCTTTGGATCCCCTGAGCATTTGCTAGAGCATTTGTTTCTTTGGTGGGAAGAGTTGAAGATGTTGAAGCAAGTGCTTAAAATGGGATGTGAGTTTTGAATTTCAAAACTTCATTATGAGGGTGGTTTGGGGCTAGCATAATCTCATGCATCTTGTGGGAGAGTAAGGGACTGCTGGGAAAACCCCCACAGTCTGAGGCATTAGAGCTTTTTTTTGGTTCTGAGAAACATAAATAAAACCTGGCAAATTGTTACTTCACAGCAGTATGATTGCAGAAAGCATTAGTTGCCTTTGACATTTACTGCTGTATCATTGCTACGTACCGAGCATGAAATCCTGAGCCATTTCTTTGTCTTCTGTTACCAGAAAACAGATAGGTAAAGATAGTGTGGTGGCCCTAAAGAAGTGGTACGACCTGCACAAGAAAGCCACACCAAATTTCCGTCTCTTTCACAAAATCGGCTTTCCTTCCCAGGGAAAAAGATGGTAGAAGTTGATTTTCACAATAAGAAAAGATATTTATTTGGGTATCATTTAATTAAAGTATTAAATTAGGTTAGGATTATTAGGTTTGACATGAACAAACGTTCAAATTATGGCAGATTTTTAATGTGTATTATAAATAAATGCCTCCTCCATACAGCTCTCTCTCTTCCTGTGTACTTTTAAACCCTTCTAAATATGATTTTGATAATGTGATCAGCTGCTCGAATAAACATAACCTAATTGAAGTAGTATTCCAAAGAGCATTATTTCTATTATTATAACTTCCCTACTGCGTAGCTGTAAACAGACAGATGAATGATAGCAAATGACCTGGATAAATGGGTCCCGATAGCTGTCACTCCTTAGTCTTGACCTTCTGACACTGTTCCAGCTGTGCAATAACTTGTCCCAGCATTAAAGGGGAGACAATCTCAGGCTCATTCTATTCTGGGCAAACTACTAGTATTTCTCTACAGACACACAACCTCATAAAATTAGTGGACTAAAATGTATTTCTAATATAAGATCAAAAGAAATACTGAACCTTTCTACAGCTTCTCATCACCCACTATAAAAATAAGTAATAAGTAAAGAATTATAGTACTAAATTAAATGTTATGCATATTTTACTGGTAGTTGGATGTTTTTGCATTTATTTTGAGCTTTGTAACTCAGAAAGTACAAGTCTCATCAAACCTCATTCCTAAGGAATCCTATTTCCAGTGCCTTTTAGCAAATAGACGAAAGGAAGATAAATGACAGAAAGTAGTTCTGACTTAATGTATGCAGAGTTGTAATCTATATTCTGTGTAATTCAATGCACAGTGGTTAATTCACCAAAAATATGCTGGGCTACAAAAGAAATCCCAAAGTAATCAGAGAATATGTAAAATAGGGTGAGAAGCTATGACCACTGCAGAATCCCAGTGTAACCAGTAATTGAGAGAGCAGTGTATATGTTATAAAGTATATGCTATATTATACACACAGAGTACCCATGTTTTTTACCTAAGAAATCAGTCTTACAATGCTGGGTGATGCCTGCATTCAAGCATTATCTTGCAAACACAGTCAAGAAGCTTAATACAAAACCACACCATTAACTGACATAACTGGAGACTGAATTTAGGTATTCCCCTATGTAGCCCAAAATACCCCTAGATTTTAAAGCAAAACCAATCTCCATCGTTAAGTGGCAGAAAATTTTACCAAAAGTTTTAAAAGCAAATAAACCAGATGTGCTGGAGCAACATCACTAGTAAAATGTAGCCTAGCCTCTGCTGTTTTTTCCAGATTCTGCTTGCACACTCTAGCAAGAGTGAATAATCTATTGTGATGGGGAAGAGAAATTGGAAAACTTTTCATCAGTCTCATTAATCATCACAGCAAAAAGCCAGAAATAAGGCTTTCTGCCAAGAGCATTACATTTTAAAATTCTGCTAGAAGAAAGTCCTCCTAAGAAAAAGTCCACCATTTTGTCCTTTCATCCTTGCCCACTTCTTTACGTTACGTTAGAAAATCACTGCTAGAGCAGTGTGTTGTGTAACAACAGGTCCATGAGACGGGGGGGCATATTTTCCTACAATGTCCAACTACTGTAGCACTGTATAACAAATTAAATGCAGTTTAACTATAAAGTCTCACTGTAAAAATAAAAAAAAAAMCCTAAAATACTACCATATAATTGAATTTAGATTAAAGTATAACCAGAGAATTTTCTTGTGAAGTTTTGTTTGTTTGTTTGTTTTAAGACTTACTGGTATTGTTGTYAGCAAATGACAGATATACACAACTGTAAAATGTTCAAAAGTCTTCTTTCAGACAGACACCTTGCACACCTTTAGGCGTGCTTAAATGATTATGAGCAATGGGTGCTTCTGGAAGGCTAGAGGAAGGAAAGTCCTTATTCTGTAAGATAATACCCTTCAGGTAAAGAGTGACATCCTCACTGAAGAGTCTGAATAAAAGGTGAAGCAKCTGTAACGACCATACTATATTCAGAAATGCACTATACTAAACTTCTTCCATATTCACTGAGATAATGAAAATCTAATTTGATGTCCTTCTACAAACAAGAGCTAGCATTTAAGGCTCATTTTGAAACCTAAAGAAGTCCAGTGTTAACCTGTTCCTGACACCTTTGACTTGAAAAAAGCAAAAAAAAGAAACTTCTACTTTATTTTTGGCTAGCTTTTTAGATACTGTATTTAACTTTCCTACATAGTAACTTTGACAGTAAGATGAATCAGTTTTGAATCCGGACAGTAAGATGGCACCTTCCCTTTGCAGAACACCTGGGAACCCCCCTACCAGAGAGCATGCCCAACACGGTGCTCCAAACAGAAAAAGCTAAAAACCTGCAAGAGCTATAGGAAGGAAGTAAAAGAATGATTTGAGATCTGAAAAACTTACTTCCTACTGAAAAATTTAGGAAGCTCAGACTATTTGAATTGTCCCTAAAAAACCACGATCCAGAAACAAACAAAAAAACCAAGCCTCAGTGAACCCATGGCTGGATCAATGGTAACTGCCCACCTAGAGTTTTCTCAGTTCTCTTCCCACTCAAATTGCACTAGACACTGTCATGTGGCCCGCAAAAAAATTACAATTTGGCCTCATTTTGTTTCATTATAATTCAGAATTATGAAAGAAGTGCAACTGTGAGATCAAATTGTAGACTGAAGGACAGAGATCATGCAGAGTTAATAAACTATTACCTTTGGTTTCAAAACATACCTAAGCTGCTCAGAAACTCTTGAACAAAAAGGCCTCTATATATATGGCTGGCACTTTTCTCACATAAGCAGCATGCTCATATCAAGGTCAGTAAAGACAGTGTCAGTTTTATTCAATTTTTTGCTCTGAATAATCGGTTTCTGCTTTGAAAGAGTGACCTGTGTATGTAACTGGGCGATTTAAATGTTCACTTCAGAAAACCAGAGAACAAACAAGAGGGTGAGAAAAGGGTTGAATTTCATCAATTAGAAATTTGTCATCAATTCGCTAGGTCCAGAATTTCACACAGCTGTATTCGACCTGATGCATTTTTAAAAAACAAAATCAGTATAAGCAATAAGATCTTTCAATCCTCATTTTTTCCCATTTTAATGGAAATTAGTGATAATAGAGCCTTTTGAGGCTACCGCCTATCATTTCTGAGGGAAAATTACTTAAATCCATGCATTTGCTGACTGCTTTGCTAACAGTGCTTTTACTTCCTCACCAAGCCAAAGCCAAAAACAATCTAATCCACTTTCCTGCCAATACTGAATTGATCCTTATTGTACTTATACCCTAGCTAGGTTTACGTGACCAAACATCGATGTTTCAGTTCCGTCTCTCAAAGACGCACGCACACCTCTGCCTAACAGTATCTATTGAGAAGTGGATTATCATGATAACTTTCCTCAGAGTTTCCTGTGCTGTGCTTTATTTTTACCTGCAAGCAGGTCTTAGCTCACAGAAGCTATCAATGGCAGCAGCATCTAAGAGTGTCTGTATCTTATTCACAGGGAGGGAAGATATAGATAATTTCTTTTGACATTAATGGGACTTGCATATACATGTCCTTTAAGTTAATGGAAAAAAGGACCTTCAAGTTGCCACAAGGAAAACAGAGTAAATCAGACACTGGAAAGAAAGACGGGAAAAGTTTCTTTCTTTCCCGTATATATCCAAATCTCTCCAACAACACATTTTTGTCTGTGGTTTTATGTACCAGCCTTGATCCTGAGACATTCTAATATTTAAATGTTTAATGAATACCTTTTGGAACTAAAAAGAACTATGCTTAAAAGCTGACCTAAAAGAATGCTTAATGGGGTTTAGAGAAAATGTCAAAGTAATTTGTTGTGATCTTTACTGTTTTAAGCCCTTGGCATCACTGGTAAGTCCCACTCAAATGAAGTATTCCAGGCTCCTCAGAAATATAGGGATGTTTTTAATAATGGACACATAGATCTGTTGCAGCTCCTCTCATTTCTGTATGCAGCAACAGATAATGTACTGAGCAATGAAGGAACTCTGCTCCCAAGGAGCATAAAATTGAATGGGCAAAGCAGATTCAATGCAGAGTAATGCAGTTCAAATAGTGACATTTTTTTCTCCACAAAACAAAGATAAAGTGATTGTTTGGGTACTTTTAGAGAAAAGGGAGCCAAGTCAACATCAGCAAAATGCATCATCAACTTTTTACAGACACCTTATTGCCACTGTGTTAACAGACAGGTAGGAAATGAAGTTCACAACAAAGGTCGCTAGACCTCTACAATGAATAAAATAAGCTACAGGTGAATAAAATGGGAATTCCCCACCCACCCACCCCGCTCAAAGCAACTCGGGCATCCATACAATTGGAAATGCACACAGTGTATTGCCTCAGAACAGGGATAAATAGTCTCTCCCCTACCCTGTGGATATTGTAAGGCATTGAGATTCAGGATTTGGTAGCATTTCTAGCGGTCTATGTTTGACAAGACCATAATAGGTATTATTTGCATTTTGTAAATTAAAACTTTCTTTGTCCTAAATACTCCAGCTAAGACAGAGGACAACTGTATTACAGACTGCATGAAAGTAAGTCTTAGTCATTAAGATTACACATTCTCAGCAAATGAGAGAATAATGAAGACTCTGGCTCCCCTTTTAGAGAAGCAGACTTCAGACACAGAAATTTTAATTCACCTGCCCAATACCACACTGAAACTCTAGGACAGAACCTACCCTTTGTTTTAAAGGTCACTGCCTGACCACAGGAGCCTTTGGTAAGTCACAACTCTGTGTTTCAAGTGCCTTCATCAAAGAAACAACCGTGGACAAACCTTATTGTGCATTGACTCTTTTAATCAAAGTACTTGAAGTGTATCAGAATCACAACATTTTCAATTTGATGTGAGTTTAGAACAAATATACACATTCTGCCTGTGGCTATGAACTGGCAGATATCATACCTTAGATATAAAAAATATTGGCAGATATTGTAAGTTAGAGTTAAAAAAAAAAGAAAAAAGAGAACATTCTGACTTCCAGAATAGGAATATCACAGGTTAATTTTTAGCCTATTAGACATACAATCTACATAAATTATGAGTGGGTTAACTCTTGTGAGAATAAATGGAACAGAAAAATACATTATAACATTCTCCAGAAACACTCCCCACCTGAATATACCTAAAGTAGAAGAAACTTCCTTTTCTGAAGGAAAACCACAACAGCACAACTACTAGCGTTGTGATGGAAAGAAAGGAGGCTCCGYTTCCTCCCCAGAGGCTCCTGATAGAAGACCTTACAGAAGAAAAAGATGAGACCACATTCCAAAACCACAGGGTCTAAAGCCTTGCAAACAAATAAGGCTTGCAATTGATCATCTGGGTGAGAAAGCACAACAGAGGATAGGAAAAAAAGCTGTACTTTAATTTCTATGTGAGACTTCTAAGAAGGAGAAGAAAACTTGCTCCAATTAAGAAAATATCAACGCCTCAAGCTAGCGTAACTTTGATCTTACTCTTTGCCAGAGGAAAGAAATTTCATCTCTTCAAAGCTTCAACCAAGTAGAGCCAAGTTATTAAGGAGCAAGAAAACTTAAATAAGAGCCCTTTAGAGAGACCAAGGGCAAACTGACAGGTATAATATTTTAATTGATTGCCTATATCAGAGGAATTAAAATAATAATATATGTCTATTGGTACTACAGTAGTCATATATATTCATCTGAGAACTGAGCGGCATAAAATACGCAAAATTTCATAGTAGCTTCGGCCTTTTCATTTCTACTTTACCTTTTAGTTTTGAAGAGTCTATTTTTTCTTTTTTTTTAACCAATATAATTTACCACCACTTAACACTTACAGTATTAAAAAGTATTATAAAAAGTATTTTATTAAATTATATCATTGACTTTTGAAAGTGTACTTAATATTAATTTACAGCATTAGACTGACAGCCACAGAAACTCAGATCCTTTATTGGTCCTCAAAACAAATTACTGCCCAGCCAGAAGCAGTGGGAGCTTTTTCAAACCAACTGTGAAACACACCTCATCCCTAACCCAGACGCAACCTTCCATTGCCATACCACCTAGTACTGACCTCCCCTAAATGCTGGCAAGGGGTAGCACAGATGCCTCCTGAAAGTGTTGGGGCAAGTGTTACCTAGAGCTGACTGTGATGGTCCCCAACCAAGTCACAAGGCAGACTTTCCAAGAGCAGTCAAGTCCCAATAATTTTCAGTCACTACTGGTGACTGAGCACTACGCTCAGAGCCCCTGAACAACTGCAGACTTTTCCATCTTCCCAACGAGATGAAAATCTTTAAATAAACAACAACAAGAAAACAGATTCAAAAACTCAGAGGAGAAAAGAGGTGGCTGTGGCAAGCATGAGGTAAAAATAACAGGATCTTTTAACCTTTATAAGCTAGATATAAGTAGCCAATCCACGTGGTAAGCTTACTTTTGCCATCTGCCTGACTAGCAGCAGTTTATAGATTTCAGTTATGGGCTGTTTCCTCCAACCCAGTCAAACAGCAAGGGCTGTAGAAAAGGCTAACAGAAAAAGATGAATTTGGTTAAAAAAAAAATCTAATGACATCTCTAACTAAGGGCATCTGTATCTTAAAGGATTAAACTTAAGATGAGGAACTTCACTAACGTGTGTTCATGTCTGAGCCGACAGAGCCAGATTCTACCACATGTGCTTCAACTCTGTCGTATTTACATAAAACACCTTTAATGTGTACAACCTGGAGTCAATTTAAAGTTAATGAACCCAAAGAAATCTCCGAGGTAAGCAAGTTCAGAGTCAGACCTTGAAGTTTTTTCATGACAGCTGTTTGTCTCAAGGTGGGGCAGCACATTGTCCTCAGCTGGTTCTTCAGACCTGGCTGCACTCTCTGCTRTTCCTAAGGATTTGTATTTATTTGTATTTACTATTCTGAATTCTGCACTGGTATCTTACTGGACACAAATAACTAGTGACTTGGATCACTGTTAGGTTTACAACATCATGATGCATATTATGCAAGAGAAAGGTCTTTATCTTGCCCTTTTAAATGCTTGTTTGCAATTTATTTGGAAAAAATCTCCGTAAGGGAATGGGATAAGTAAAAGAGGAAGACATTGATCATTCACTGGGGAGGGTCAGGGTCAGATTATTGAAAATATTTGCCACAGACAACTGAAGCAAAAAATGCATGATTTCTTGCTTTGTGAAATCATCAGTTTTGACTTTTATATTATTAAATCCTTCTTGTAGACAAACTAACATGGACTTAGTCATTCCATAAACTAAGCACCTAAAATCTTTTTCAGCTGACTTTGAATGATATCTTAACAACTTAATATCAGCTCACACTGAAAACCTGATTAGCAGACAGGTGACAATAGCAATGAATACTAGTGTGTGGGGGACCATTACCACGCTGTTAAAATACAAAAGGAAAATATTACCACCTACAGCTTTTGCTTCTGAATTTGAGGAATAGCCCGTGCAAGGATGTTTTACATGGAATCCAGTTTGATCTCCCTTCCCTCATCTATAGTCTGCACCTGGATCAAATGAATGAAAACTTCTGACTTCCCCAGCATATGCCCTAAATCAGTATTCCATTACCATTACAAATGAATATATTCTGAATCTTAAATATGCACAAACAGTATTCTTCTGAACAGGAAGATCCAGTAAGCCTCCAACCTATCCAAGAAAAGGCTTGGTATAGCTACATAATTTAAAACATAGAAGTTGTCTCTAAAGGAGGCCTCAAATCAATTATTAATTTTAAACTGTCCCATTAGTCTTGAGAAAGTAATGCATGTATTGCAGGCTATTATTCTGCATTTTGAGGAAGGTCTTCCAGGCATACTGAAAAGAGGCATTATAGAATTTACACTGGTACTATTCTGCAGACCATAAAATACTAATGCAGGATTTTTTGTGGAACAAAGGGATCTGATTATAAGGAGTTACAAACTGAAGAGCATCAGCCTGTCCTTTCCTCAGATGTTGATGACAAACAGCTCTTGATGGCATTGGTATGAACAAAACTCAGTGAAGGAAACCCCTATGGCCTCTACTTTCAGTATTTAATATCACACTGCCATAATGACAGGAAACATAGTACCAACATATTTACATGGAAGCTTTAAATTGAGTTACTTTGCAACAGTAAATAAGAATGCCTATTCCCTATTTCGTAGCTGATGAAAACAATGCACAGAGCCAGTGTGACATGTCCAGGAACACAACTTATGACTTACTAAGGAAGGATATCCTGACATAAAGGCAGGAGTCTTCACATTTTGATGCTATCTATGTCAGCTAGATTGTGATGCTGCCTATATGCTTTCTATTACACAGATACTGTCAATGAAAGTATAATTATGTTTTGCATCGCTATTCCCTCTACATGCATGCTATGCCTCAAGTTATTATCACACTCATTAAAACACAGCAGTACTGTATCCCATGTCAGCATTTAAATGAAGTATGAGGATATATAACAATACAATTAACAGAAGTATTCCCAATGAATGGGGCCTTGAAAAACAAAGAGAAGCCTTGATGGGAATGATTCTGCACTTGAGGCCTATACACAGCAATCACTAGGGCTTTTCATCTTTCTTTTTTAAAGAGAATTGACAAGCCTGATGGAAGGAGAAAGAGAGAGAAACTACAATTTTGAAGCTTCATTTTTATTCAAGACGTAGCACAAGGACATCCAGAGGCAGCCTAGGAAACATGAGATACAGTCAGAAATGAAGCCTGATTTAGTAGCTGAATCCATTTATTCTTTTTGAGGTTCTGCGTAGCACCTGACACGAGGGCCTCTCTCCTGACTCGTGTCTTTCAGAACTTTATGAATAAAAATAGCATGTCCGTCTGAACAAGAGAGAGCCCCAAAAGACAAAACAAACAGTAAGTTTGTATCTTATATTAAAACTTGTGTACTTTCTGCCATGCAGCAAATACCTCTGCGTATTTATTTACCTTGGACAAGATGAAAGGTCACTCATCATGTGCATAATAAGCTAATCTCAATTGTAATTACACTGCAGAAAAAAAACCTTCATTTGAAGGTTAACTAGATTCAAAATAACCCAGTTCTCATCAGGGTGTTGCATTTATTTCAATTAAGTCAATCAACTTAACAAGGATTTAATTAAAAACAAGTTAGCAAGTCAGAAGAAGTGTTTGAAATGTAATTAATAAATGTTTTAAATAAGCAAGATGTAGCTAAATCAAATATATGATTATAAATGCACTAGCCTATTATTTCTTTGTAGACTTTTGCTACTGGTCAACAATGAAAAGCACTTCACTCGGGGAATGCTGGCATGCAGCTCGTCCTCGCTCTCTGCAAAGACAAACGAACACAGTGCCCGAGAGGTGTAATATTGAGCTTTCAAAGAATTAGGTGGAGAGATGAGTACCTATTTCCATTTGTTTTACCAGAGGGAGAACCCAAGGTTTGCCCACACTTTCTTTGCTCTATTTCACCTGTTGCTGTTGGTACAAAATAGCTGTTCAAGGCAGTTAAACAAAACATGAAGTGCCTTTTCACTGAACCGACATCTTTTGTTAGTTTTGTAGTTTCTTTGCTCTGCAAGCACTCTGCGAGCTGGCGGAGCAGGGAGCAAAGCACTAATGAACAAAACCAGACAACCGTCAATACGAAGAGGCTAGTGTTCATGACGGCCATGCAATCTCCTAAAAAGCATCAGTAGTTTACATCAGACGTCTTCCCATTCTGTGTCTTTCCATTGTCTTTTGGACAATTATGCACCTCATCCCTGGCTTAGACCTCTGCCTCCCACAGCATCCTTCAGTGTTTCCCAGGGATCTCTCTCCTATGTAATAATGTTATATTCTTCCCCTTGCTTCTGACATTCCTGAAGAAAAAAAGAAAAAAAAAGCACACCCTCCCCACCAATCCCCCCAACAACCCACAAGCAAGATTCCTGTTCTCATTAAGCCATCATTAAAAATACTTTATTCTGCTGTCACCAGCGAAGACCAATTTAATTATAATACAATAGATGTAAACATACTTCAAGTAAACATACTTTTAAGTTAAGGGCATATATATACCCAAATGAAAGTTTTTGTCTACCTCCATTGTTTACAACTGACTGAGCACATTTTCTTTCATGTATCTGACACATTGAGAACAGAAGCACGAAGATTAAAACAAGAATGATAAAAAGTGTCAGCTCCTTTTGGGCAACCAAATTTGAGAAGCCTATGCCTGATCTTTCAGATTGCTTCACGTTTTATTGCGCTTTTCACCTTCGGACCACAGCTCCTATTAAACTGGCCCTAGCTACAGCTATAAGTGCTCCAAACTTAAGTAAATCAACCTGTAGCTGCTGATGTGAAGCCCTCAGAAAATAAGCAACACAGAGTGAGGAGTTATGCTTGAGAACTTTTATATCTACATGATTTTCCCAGCATCATGGAGGAATTCTGGGGCAGAGGCAAAGCTGAAACCCAATTAGCCATGTTGCAAACACAGTCCTCTTGGAGTCCTCTACTTTACTCACTATGAGTTGCCCCCTCTATTTACAGTCCTAAAGCAAATCCACCTCGTACACTGAGCTAGCAAAGCTTTTGTGGAAAGCAGGGGGGAGAGGCTCTTTAAGCATATAATTAACCAGATGCATCATAATGTATATGCACAAAGGTGCTAAACTAATTCTATATGGTTCAACTATATGCCCAGCATTCCTGACTTGCAAGCACTTGACTTTATGGGTTTCACAGCTGCTTGTCAGAAAGGAAGGGTTATTGACTTGAATAATGAGTCCAAGTCTAGAGAAGGACATTGAATAGGCACTCTGCAGTCCTGTTCTTACCAGCTTTTAGCTTTTTTTTTTTTGACACTCTATCGCCTCCCCAACTTGTGCACCCATGCCCCACCTGTAACTCTGCCCAGTTCCTTCCATTTTTTTCGCCAACTTCTCTCAAGGTTTAATGAAGCAACTTAATCCATTTCTTCAGAAAATACTGGATGGGAAGGGAAGTGTTCTTTGAGAGCTCTAAAATTTTCAAATGACTCACTTTGAATAAGTGATTTGAAGCAGAGAGAGAGCAAGAACAGGATTCTTTTAGGATACTGATATCACACCATCCAGGTGACAGCCTGCGGAGAGCAAGACCTCTCTACAACTAATACCACCAAACTGTTTCTTATCCCTTTTCACCCAGATTACTTTGGAACCAAGCTGTCGTAAATTGGCAACCGCAACTTATGCTTTAAGCCTTCCTATTTCAGCTTTACTGAAGATACGCTGTTGGAAGTACTTTGAAAAAGACTATGCTGAATTGCAACAAATGACATGTATGTATTAAAAAAACCCCAAATTATGTACGGTGATTCTCTAGACTGAAAAATAGAAAAAGTTTTGTGAGTCTTGGTATCAGTTTGCACCAAAACCATTATACTATGCAGTGAACTTTTCAAGGACTTAAGCAGCATACTTCCAGAAAAGCGCATCTTAATATCAATTGCCTCATGATAATGGTGATTCCTGTATGAAAATGTTTTTCTGTTTTGTCAGCTGGATATATTTTGTCTGGTCTATCCGTAAGTCCACATGCCTGGGAAACTTGGGAGTTTACTAGAGACAAGGAGGAAAACAGTTGTACATGTTCCTTGTCAAAAACACTGGCAAATAAAGTACTGACTTCTCCACATCCACCTGGCTCCTCTATTCCCTCTTCTGCCTCATCCCAGCAGAACAAAACAAAACAAATGGAGGATCCAATACTATTGTGCTATACAGAGGGAATTCTGCTATTCCTGAGAAGAAAAACAGAACACTGAATGCCTTCTGTTCCCTCCCCAAACTTAATCATCTGGATAGAGCTGGTATTTTTGTTTGATTTCTTCCATGCCTTGTAGCAGAAAGGAACATATTGCCCTGAATAAGACAGACACAAAGCAATCAAAGATGTTTGGATGCAGTATGGAATGTGATTATTTTTCCTTTTACCTCTTTGACTCAATTTATTGCTGCCCACTGTATTTTGCTTTATGAAGCCGCACTTGAGAAAAACCAGCCTTATTCTTTAGCTGAGATAGTATCCGCTAGTTTGTGAGCCAGTTTCCTTCCCATCTCAATGCTCAAAACCATAATACAACACAGAGTAGTTCTAATACAACTATTTGCACAGAGAACGATGCAGTATTTTTAATTGAGTTATTTATGACAGGCACCAAATTTCTACAGGAATATTATCTGAGATTTAAGCTGGCTTTTTTGTGTCTTTTCTCAGACTCCATGCAGATGTCATCTCTTCTCCTATTTTGAAGGAACTTGGCAAAGAAATGGTGAATAATGAGTAGCAGGAAGAGAATGGATACTTTGGTGAACTGAACCCATTTTGTTTTAGTGTTCCCCCCTACTCCAACTGTCAAATATAGTTAAAACAGATGATATAAAACAAAGCTTTGCCTCTCATTCAGAGGTAATGAAAGATATCCCTCGTACCATGTTATTGAAAGACCTCAACATCTACATCCCCAACATCCATGGAAGCTCTCCGAAGTGCAGCATATTTTTAGCTGACCTAATATTCTGCTCATTCTGCTGAAGAAAAATAGTGGAGTTTGTTTTAAGGATGTTCTCATCTTCCCCTAAAGCTGCAGCTCATCAGTCTCTGTGCAAAAAGGCATAAATACCAGGTAAAGCTGTTTCAGTAAAATGCTATCAGGTAATAGGGAGACTTTTAGTACAGGGTGGAAATATTTTCTTCTTAGGAACCCCTTAAAAAATAGAGTCACAACAAAAGTAAAGAAGAGGCATTTTTCTGCAGAAGGATGACAAACAAAATCATAGAAGGGATGTTAAGACATCTGGCTGACTCTTTTGCTCTGATGAAGGATACATATATAGACCATCTCTGAAAATGTTTTTTCTAATCTGATGTTTAAAATCTTCACTGAGGAAGATTGCAAAGATAGCCTGCTCTCTTTCTAGCAATACCTTATACAATGACAGATGTTGACTGCACTCCCCAATTAAATACTTTTTAAAAATTAAATTTAAAATAAAACATTTCCCCATAGATATATTTCTAGATCTCTAACAAATGTTCCTGCCATCCAAAATACTTTCTTCAACCACTGCTTGAAGTGCAGTGTCCACAGCTAGACACAGCAGTACATCTGAGACCTGAGTGACATTTATTTAGTTGCATAGACCAATTACCTTGCCACATTTCACAGAAGAGTAACACTGGCCTTTTTTGTAACTGCATCACATTGCCAGATTTCCATTCAGCTTGAGGTCCAAACAAATAGACCCTGTTATTCCAGCTGCATAGCTAGTCATTCCCCATGATGCATTTGTGAATCTCATGTTTCCTGAGAGCAGCACTTCACGCTTGCATTAAATTTGGATCAAATTTAATCTTATTACGATAAATTACAACACACATATCAATTCCTTTACCAAGAACCACACTGTATCTCCCAACTGCCCCATCGATGTGCTCTGGTGCCTGGGAGAGGGGCTGCCGTCCRTGTTTCCCACAGACAGCTATAGAGCACTGAAGTCTCTGTGCCTGATGGACTGCAGAAATATTCCTTTTAAACTACCATGTCAAATAAACCACCCTAACTGAGCAAGAGCAGTACTGGTCCCATATCTATCTTTAGCTATTGAAGCTGACTAAACATGAAGGAAAACACTACAGCACTTCAAGGGAGATAGTAAGAGCTGCACACTGACTAAGCGCATCGTGTCTTCTAAGCAAAATTTCTTTCCAGGGTTTCCCCAGTAGCAGGAATACTCACAAAGGGCTGTATAGGCACTGCATATTTGGACCCTAAGCATCACTAGACACAAAGGCTAAAAGAAAAATTTACAAATACTTTCAGTTTCAGGTGAAAATGTGAATTAAAAAAAAAAATCAGCTAAGTCATTTAAAATAAAACTGCTACTCAACAGGAAAGAAAAATATATTCATCAACCATTCCCTCACTACTACTCATTTTCACTTAGACTTAAAATGAGAAGGATGCCACTGACAAGTACACCATAACCATCCATTATATCTGACACTGAGATCATTTACTATATATTAAAAAGAACTGTTCTGGCACTTGTATACAGTGGTGTCAACCTTGATTGCTAAGATGCACTGAACAGCTCTTCTAAACATAGCAACAATTTACATTTTAAAAACAAATCAAAGAAACAAACAGGTGGAAGCACTCCATTGTGCCATATGAGACCCTCGTTCCTACAGCTGCGAGTTCAGGATGAGTGCACATCCACTAAAATATCAGCTTGGGAGTAAAAGGAAACAAGTACAGTGCTAAATCCTCAGAGTCCAGAAAAAATGATACTGCAGGCTTTATTCCAAAATAGTGAAACAACATGCTTGTAAATGAAAGGATTTTACAGGCTAAAAAATGGTGTGTACAAATAAGCCACAGTTACTACATGATATCCTCATAGACAAACTAGGGAGATATGGTCTAGGGCAAGCCACAGTAAAATAGGCTTAACAGCTATTGATAACAACATCTAATCACTGACAAACACAAGGATTACTTGGGTGAAGTTCACAAGAGCCCATGTTCAGTATGGTATTATTTATTATTTTTATCAGTGAGTTAGATGATGGAACAGGGAGTATGTTTTATTAAATTCAGAGATCACACTAAGCTGGGAGGGATTACAAGCATTCTGGAGGCCATGATTATAATTCAAAAGGCCCTCAAGAACACAGAGAAACTGTCCGAAAGCTACAGCTCTCTTACGAATGAGTACAACATGCTGCAGTAACACAGGAATGCTCATTTGCACAAATTCAGGACAGAAATTCAGCAAAGGTTTGACTGTCAGAGATTCCACAAAACAGGACCTGATGGCTACAATTTATCACAAAATGAATGTACGTCAACTGGGTCATACTCTTAAATAACAAAAATCCAATCAGTCATCCCACTGGGATGTACGATCAGTCTTTTCTACG
The DNA here is from genome assembly GCA_035582835.1 of Phoebastria nigripes. Lineage (NCBI taxonomy): Eukaryota > Metazoa > Chordata > Aves > Procellariiformes > Diomedeidae > Phoebastria > Phoebastria nigripes. Next base: position 1,368,552 of record JAYKAV010003454.1, read on the forward strand.
TGTGAGACGTGAAGTAACTTTCTGTTCTCCTGCTGAGATCTTGAGACACACTAGCAGTCTCTCCCTGGAGACTTCAGTGGGAAGTCCCACGAGGCAGGGGCTGGGCTGACCTTGGTCGGACAGTAAAGGAAGCTGCCTGGAACTGACCAAAAGCTTCAGTTGATCAAACTTGATTCACCCGTGGATTAGGTAATTCTTGCAATTCTTGGCAAGATTCCAATTAAACACAGCTAAATGATAAAATTGGGGAAAATGTGTCTGGAAAGCATAAACAGCTATCATGTCCACTGTTTCAGATTGGATAAGTCGCCCTACAGGAGTGCTGTGTCTTACACCCCTGATGTAAAAAAAGTTTGGACTAAAAGGATAAAGAGAAGGCGTTGACCCATTCTTCTTTAAAAAAAAAAAAAAGGGGGGGGAGGAAAAAAGGAAGGCTCCAGGTGGATTGATCAATATCATTGTATCCTTTCTAAAACAACTGAAACCCTATAGGGGTTGCAAAGAAATGTGGCTGGGGAGGAGAGAACAGCAAGAGTGGAAATGAACAGATGGGAGATAAACGGGATACGGCAGACTGGCTGACAGAGCAAAGCAGCAGACAGAGTGAGCAAGAACAACTGTCAGAGAAGGCAGCTAGTGGCAGCAGTCGGCAATGGTCCTGGCTGGCAGGGAATGGCTGGAGGTGAGTGGTGTGAACATCAAGGTCAAAAGCATTGCTCCAGCGAGGTGTCCCGATGCAACCGATAACCGGCAATCCACTGGGCTAAAAAGAAGAGCCTCAATACCTGTTTCAGCAGCAAGATAAAACCTGCCCCTAGATGGACTCTTCTTACTGAGGTTTGTTCAAACTGATTTATCCCACAGACTCTGGTGGCTGTAGTTCAGCATCAGCGTAATCAGCTATCACACCTCTTTGATCATGCTGCACTGCAATCAAGCATTTGGTGCCCATGGTACACATGGAGTGTAGGGTTGGATTGTGCATGAGTGCTGCACCTCAGATGCCCAGAATGATCCATCTGGGAAGGGAACAACCGTGCAGAGCAAAAGCAGGTGGTCTCTCTCATGCCAGGCCTTTGAGGCTAGGCACATGCAATGGAGGGGAGGTTTACAGGTGTGCCAGGATAAATCAGGCATGGTCTGGAAGGGGATCTTGATAAACAGTCTGAAAAACTGGTAGATGCCTATGAGAAAGGAACGCTTTCTCAGCGATCTTGTCAACATTTCACAGACAAACAAAGCAGCACTAAACTGTGATGTAATTCAAGACTCAAGACTGAATGCATGAACGTTTGTGATGTTCTGGTGCGGACTGAGACTGGAACTCACTTGGGAAGTTTTGTAGTTTGGAGTTTTGCAATGCAGTCCTATTCCCTGTTATAACATATTACAGCCTCTTTGTGAATGACCACATTCAGCTCACACAAACTGACTTTAACCATACTGCTGAATGAACACTTTCATACTGTCATCACATCACAGTTTATTGGCACTTCCTATCGGCATGTTAAGTGTCATGACTAATATCTGCCTCAAAATATTTGTTTTCTCTGATTCTTCTCCAAAGGGAGAATTCTGCATGAAGAGTATAATTTGCTTTGGCAAGTAATAGTATTGGGAATTTCTGGTTTTAATTTAAAGAGCAAACGAAGTGAGATGTGTTCTTATTGCTCTTTTGAAGGCAGGTCCTCCTTCTTCTGCTTGGAGGAAAAGGTGGGGAGGCTTACGTTGCTCACTTGAAACACAAAATAAAACTTCATAAAGAAAAAAACAGCTTCTATGAAAGTTTTTTCTCCTGCATCGATAAGGTTTTGTTTGTTTGTTTGTTTGGAGGGGAATGAGGACAAAAAGAAGGGGAAAGAAGGCAGCACGGTTTACGCTGTACAAAAAATTGACAATTTACAAAAAGGTTAAGAAACACTCGATTAGCAGGGAGTAAAATTAAGCAAGAAGCTTCCAGATGTCACAGCTAAAACCACCCGGCTGGCATCTCTAAATCTTCTAATTATTATCCAGCAAAATGGGGTATCGAATGTTGCTTTTACTTATTTTCATAAAGGCTTAGAAGTTATTGTCCTTGATGTATTCTTGAAAGCTGTTAGCAGAGATTTCTATGCCATCTGTACATCAATAGCAGGTTTTTTGTTTGTTGTTTTAAGAGAATGAAACAGCATAGGACTGTCCAGCACTTTAAATCTATTTTTATGGAATCAAGATAAAGGGGATGGTAGGTACAAGACCCCTAAAATAAGGACTTTGTTTTTAAAGAGATGAATATCATTTACATCACATTTGGACCTGCAGGCATAGACTTAAATTGTATTATGGGTTAAACAAGCCTACATTAGGACCAAGGAGGAAGTTCTGCCATCCACTTTCCCACACAAAACACTCTAATGATGTACATGCAGATTTTAGCTGATGACCCTTCTAGCAACACCCAGTTCTGACTCTTATTTATACTTACGACATCTACCTTACATAGCCTGTTTGAATTACTTAGGATAAACAATGCATATGATCTACACAAATTAATATGATCTATACAAATGAAATAAAAGTATAGCCCAGGATATATTTATCTATAGAATCACAGATAACTTAGTTAAAGACAAAAATAACTTTTGGTAAATTTTCACAAGGAGATCTGCATGCCTTTTTTTTTTTAAAAAAATTAAACATATAATTGATGAATAGTATCTAAATACCTAGTAAAACTACCCCTACATAAATCCCAATGTTTTTTATTGAGGAAAAAACCTCCAAACCCAAGCCTCCCAACTTGCTACTTTTTCCAAAATAGTCCGTGATTCAGGTTTACTTTTTATAGGTTGTGACTTGTAAGTTGTTTCTTGCCCACAGAATAAAATCTTAAAAAAATACAGTCCTTCCTTCCAGAAACTGAGCTTACATGTATAAGTGGGCAGCTCTCACCACTGATGCCAGCAGGTTTCTCAGAACAGAACCTGTAGAAGTCTCTTGAAATAAGTGAAGGAGAGAATCAAATATTTGTTAGCTACAAGGATGCTCAAAGCAAAAGGAGGCCTAGGCTTCTGTGTCTGTAGCTATTTACACATACATCTTCTGACTTAAGGATAGGAAATAACCCTATCTTCAATTGCACATATGGCATGTAACTAAGTTATAAACAATTGAAAAAAACCAGTATTTCCCCTACAAAGTACAGACGGGAAACTGCACTAAAAGTCTTTTTAATTTGTTTTAAAATATCAGACCTAAACATTTGCTCAGGAATTAACACCTAGAAGAGTCAGAAAGAGACAAAAGCCTTTTGAAATGAGATGAAGTACAACATTCACATACTTGGATCCCTTCCTGAAGTCAACAATTTCTAACAGGTTTTCTTAGCAAAACAGACTTGCATACTTGAGTGTGCGTGCTTGAATTTTATGGCTATTTACATTTCCCTTTGCTTGTTGTTATGCTTATTATTATTATTATACAAGTATGGAAGCACATGATCATTCAACAGGAAAATAATGAAACCAGCTTTGCTAGAAGTTTGCTAGATACACAAGAACTAGAGAGTGATGCTTGAATTTTTTTCTGAGTCTTTTTTTGGAAAAAAATATGGATTCAACAGAGTTAAAATGTTCTATGAAAACTAATGGATTTTGTTGAATGTGGATGCAAAATCAACTATTTCTGGGCAAGGTCAAAGTATTTCCTTTCAAAAACATCAAAGCAAACAACAAAGACTATGTTGTTTTGACTTAGTATTACTGCAAGGCTGAGTCAAGAAAATTTAAGCTAAATGCTGCCTCTTTATCTGGCTTCACTGGGGATACCAATACCCAGAATCATTAATACCAGGGCAACAGAAAAATAGAGAAAACCTAATTTCCACTAACCCTCAAAACCAAAACATGTATCAGCAATGTATTAATTGTGATTCCTATGACAAATACATGGCAAATTTGTCTCAGTTTTACTGATACTTTTTTCATTAAGATGAAGTAGGCTAGCCTTCAGCAAAAAATACATTTGGTAAGGCCACAGGGACAAAAAAGGAGTCAGCAATTGAACCAAATGCAAAAATGCATACCATTGTGTCTTTTTCTTCCATGATGATACACTCGGGTGGAAGTGACATTAAAACAATCCAACTTTTTAGAGCATTTAATTTTTCTGTCGTCAAGGACAACAGAAAATGTCATCCTAAATTCAGACAATGTCACAGTAAGTTTACGTTTGATTCCTGTCTACTATCATATAGCGAATAAGCTTTAAAAGATGATTTTTAAGTGAATGCACTCCCACTAAAAGGAATAGGGTGGAAAGGAAGGATGGAACAGAATGCGTGGGTGATTGTCCCATGCTGGAGACTGGTTACTGAACACTAATTAAAATACATGAACTATCCATCATAAATGCTTTTTCCACTGCTGGCCATAATGCTAATTTGCAGGAGTAATCCCAGACATTTCTTAACTCTAGAATTGAACTCTAACAATGAATTGAACTGATAAAGTATGTTTCACATCTGAAGCTTTTAATTACAAGTACTTGTTCAGTCTTGTTAATTATATTCCGCCCTCTCCCTCAAAAGACAGGAAAAGAGGAAAAAAAAAGGAAAAGAAAAAAGGCGGCAGGGACCAAAAGCAGAAGCAGAACCACAGTGTTCCAAATTCTTAAGCTGACACATTTTTCCACAATTCATTTTTAATCAATAAGATCTGCACATGCTTTCTGAGCTTCCAGCCATATGTAGAGCAAAGCAAACTATCGGGGTCAGCAAAAGAAACCTAGGATGTAATTTTTCAAAACCACCACATAGTCGTATGTTTAGTGATACGTGTTAATAGCCAGAGAGATGATGGAAAATCTTTTTCCAATAAAGCCTTCTCGATAATTCCAAGAGTAACTAAATTAATTTAAAACTACTAATCCAGTCCCTGCTGATTCTACCTGCTGGAGTACAGAGGAGTACATGGACCTCAAGGTCCTGTTTCTCTTTCAAAATAGCCTCCGCCTCCAAGCCTCTGAAAAACAACTATAAAGAGGCTGCATAGAAGCATTGAAGTCAACACGTTAGTTGAAAGTTGTCCCTCAAAACTTCCCAAGGAAAACCCTCTAGCTTGCCACACCACAGAAAGGACAAACTACCAGCCCATCACTCATAACTTCCTACAAGACCATGGTCAAAATACAGCAGCATTCAAGGCTTTTTCCTCAGAGAAGCACATTCACTTACATATTTATCATCACCTCACAGCCACCAATCCACTAGAAAAAATTCAGTTAAGAATGCATTAATAATAAAACAAGAACTAAATCTGCAGCAGCTGTGACAGTTACAACTTTACTCATAATGAAGCAGGTGCCAGCAAGAAGGTACTGCTCAAAGTCCAGGCAAATCAAATGTCATCATCTTATTCACAGGAGCTCCTACTGACAATTCAGCTGCAATCATCATGCTGAAGTGTACTGGGTTTGTGTGGCAAGGTTTTGGTAGCGGGGGGGCTACAGGGGTGGCTTCTGTGAGAAGCTGCTAGAAGCTTCCCCCATGTCCGATAGAGCCAATGCCAGCCGGCTCCAAGATGGACCCACCGCTGGCCAAGGCTGAGCCCATCAGCGACGGTGGTAGCGCCTCTGGGATAACGTATTTCAGAAGGGGCGGGGGGGGAAACTGAGCAAAATTGCAGCCGGAGAGAGGAGTGAGAATGTGTGAGAGAAACAACTCTGCAGACACCAAGGTCAGTGAAGAAGGAGGGGGAGGAGGTGCTCCAGGCGCCGGAGCAGAGATTCCCCTGAAGCCCGTGGTGAAGACCATGGTGAGGCAGGCTGTCCCCCTGCAGCCCATGGAGGTCCATGGTGGAGCAGATATCCACCTGCAGCCTGTGGAGGACCCCACGCCGGAGCAGGTGGATGTCCGAAGGAGGCTGTGACCCCACAGGAAGCCCGTGCTGGAGCAGGCTCCCAGCAGGACCTGTGGCCCTGTGGAGAGAGGAGCCCAYGCTGGAGCAGGTTTGCTGACAGGACTTGTGACCCCGTGGGGGACCCACGCTGGAGCAGTCTGTTCCTGAAGGACTGCACCCCGTGGAAGGGACCCACGCTGGAGCAGTTCRTGAAGAACTGCAGCCCGTGGGAAGGACTCACGCTGGAGAAGTTCATGGAGGGCTGTCTCCCGTGGGTGGGACCCCACGCTGGAGCAGGGGAAGAGTGTGAGGAGTCCTCCCCCTGAGGAGGAAGGAGCGGCAGAGATAACGTGTGATGAACTGACCGCAGTCCCCATTCCCCGTCCCTCTGCGCTGCTGGAGGGGAGGAGGTAGAGAAATTGGGAGTGAAGTTGAGCCCGGGAAGAAGGGAGGGGTGGGGGGAAGGTGTTTTAAGATTTGGTTTTATTTCTCATTACCCTACTCTGATTTGATTGGTAATAGATTAAATTAATTTCCCCGAGTGGAGTCTCTTTTGCCCATGATGGTAATTAGTGAGTGATCTCTCCCTGTCCTTATCTCGACCCATGAGCCTTTCATTATATTTTCTCTGCCCTGTCCAGGTGAGGAGGGGAGTGATAGAGCAGCTTTGGTGGGCACCTGGCGTTCAGCCAGGGTCAACCCACCACATGAAGTAAACCCACCTACAAAAAAAMCCCAGTTTGATCATTTTAAACTTACTCTTAATGAATAACTCATAAATTCTGCATTTATGGCAAACGATTGAAAAATATCTGTCAGATCTTCTAATGCGATTGTAGTATTCACGCTCATAATGAACATAAGCATTGTTCCAACGGCAACTATATTTCAGCTATGTATTTTCTCTATGTAGGTACTAATAAATGTAGAATTTATCCATATAAATGCAAAAGGCCAATGATGTCCACATTCTTTAAAATCTCAACAGATAAATATAATTGTATTTACAGAATATTCGATTTTTTAAATTGTTCCTCTTTTATTTGGAAATTCAACTTTGGATGATATTAAATTGTCATTATTATTGAATAATTAATTTAACTTCTCATACTCAGATATTCAATGCGGAGCAACAGGTTAACAGGAAACATTTACTAGCTCCCTGTGTCACTTGAGAGATGTCACATACCTGACCACTTGCATTCAGAAAAGCCGTAAGGTTATTCATAATTGGCCTCTAGAAGCTGTACGTACACTGTCACTGCTTAATTCTTCAAAAATACTCCAGATGAGCAATCTTCAAAATTGACAGCACTCTAGCAAATTATACTGATTTCAGAAATTATGAAATTGTTCAAAAATTCTGAACTGAAAGTCAGAAATTTCAGTGAGTTCTGATGAAAATCAGATTCTGAATCATCCTTGCGCAGTACCAGGTACTCCATCGAAGTCAAACAAGTGTCTGGCTTGGTATCGCATTATCATGGGACCCTACCCAAGCTTCCTGATGCACTCCAGTGAAAGGCTGCCCTTTTTCCACAACAGAAGTAGATCATATTCTGGTACTAACAACTTTTTGAGAGCAGCATTTTGAAGCTGCTGTGTAGGTGGCATTGCCAAGCTGATACAAAACTCCACAAGTCCTTTTGTCTTCAAGAAGAGCTAACAGCAGCAATACAGTAAAAAAAACACAACAAAAAACTAAAAACAAACAAAAAACCCCACTGCGTACCTCTCACTAATTCATTACCATGCCCGTTCCTTCTGCTCACTCGTAAGAGTGGCTTCTCTCCATTTTAGAAGAGGGAAGAGACGTAAGTTCATGGCATTTAGACATTTTTATGGAATAATATTCCTTCAAACATTTTTCAAATTACAAGTGCCAAAAAAGAAAATATTTCTATTTACTGAATAGACCATAAAGGCACCTTCAGAAAAGCCAACAATTGCGCTAGAGCTGAGAGCATGTGTGCCAACTTTCACCCAGAAGCAAATTATTCATTCAACTGATTAAAGTCCTACAAATACGATTTTTACAAAAGAACTTGTGACAAACTATTATAGCTGGGAAAAAAACAATTGTGTATGATTTTGAATTATTTTTGTCCTTTTTGCTCCAGAATTTAATGAAGAACTCTTTATCAACACAACATGGAATTCCTCTTTGCTGTTGTTGATTCTTTCTTTTTAGTTACAGATTTTCAAAAGAAAACTAGATTCCATTCACAGCTGTGACAAAGCACCATTTAAATTCCTTCCCTTGTTTTCTGAGTGTAAAGTGACTGGAGGGAATAATGAAGTGATGCCTATCCATGAAGAACTGATGTCAGCGCCCCAGGATTATTAATCAGAAAAGAAGGTATTTTTACAAGATAATCTGGCTTGTCTACGCTATGAAAAAGATAAGGTCCCCAGGCCTGTGTTATGTGCTCACTGTAATCACATTGTTTTACATGTGTTCAGAAGCTCTACCAGTGTTCTTCCTCCCTACCCAAAGCATGGCCACAAGAGTTGGCAAGAGATAAAGCCCTGGAACAGTGTATTTCCTGCAGCATCTGGACCTCACCATTAAATGCACACAGGTGATTAAGATGTTTCAAGCACTGAATTGTGGAAAAACTTAATAAATGAAGCTGGATTAGCAAATTGTTAAAAAAGCTTCTATTCAGACACATCTCTGCCACAGCAGTGACAAAATGAGGAAAGAAAGAAAATTACATTGCAATTTAACGACATTTTAGGACAATCTAATACGATAATGCTTTGGCTGAGGCTGCATTGACCCTGACAGTATAACCATTACAGACTTTGATATGCTATTCACAACTCGCCCATTACCATTTACGTTGACATAAACACTCAGCTTGGAAATTATTCCTTTTAATTAAAATGAGGTTAGTATCATTTTAGTTAGAGACATAAAACTTTGTAACATTTCAGATAGTTTTCTTTCCTAGCTCAGATTTCATTCAAAGCATTGTATGTTTTTATTCGTGAGGGACAGAGACGGTTTATAATATTGAAGGCTACGTGGTAGCAAGTCACCAAAAGAAGAAAAAAAAAAAAGTATCACACACAAAAGGAAAATAGGTCACAGAGCTGAATGCCAGGAAAAAAGAAAGTACCTGCATAATACTCTGGCAACACGGAGACTTAATTCAGCTTTGCCACAGAGCATCTATTAAACCAAAGAACAGCAAGCTCATGTTCATCATCCTAAAGGAGGTTCAGGGTTATACCTGCGATACAAACGTTTCACCAGATCAAAGCTCCAGGACCCTGTTCTCATTTACACAGGGCTTTCCTCACACGTGACCAAAGTCAGCACACCTATGTACTGAATTTCTTCACTGCCAGACAGAAATGTGAATGTATATTAATGCAAATGAGACTCCAGCCCTCAAATAAAAAACTGTCTGCTTTAGTGTTGGGCCTACCCTGAATAAATCAGAGTTAGCAACACATGAACATGTTTAATTCTGTTATAAAACCATTTACCACTGGGGGTGTGGGAGTGTCTGTGTTATATTTTGCTTTTAATAGTGCTATCCTGAGAACACTGCATAATTACTTTTTTCAGCTGACTCAGAACAGGTATAGCAGCACGGGGACCAGCTGTGCACACTTTCCCACTCCAGCATTTCCAAAGTAAAGACAAACTAAGTAACATATTGCTTTGACTAAACTAGGCTACAGATCTCCATCAGAAGAGTATCATCTCCCATCTTATACTCCAAAATCCATAATTGCCCAATTGTGGCAAGAGATATCCAGAGACTTATTTAAAAAGTAGAAGTAACATAAAGGAATGATATGGAAAACAGCTGCATCCAGAATTATTATTGAAATAAATTATCTGTTAAAAAATAAAGGAAATGGACATATGTATGTAAAGGAAACAATGTATACATACATCTATATATGCATGTGTGTATACATAATATATAGTATATATAAATTTACATAGGTACAAATTTAATATAAATAAAAATAGATAGCAATAGGAAAACAACCCACAGATGATCTTGGTTTGACATGCACTCAGTATGGATGGCTTTATCACATTAGAACGGATCCTATGTTCTATTTAGTCCAGTTTCTAGTACCTTGTAAAATAGTCTCTGCACCATCACCTACTGAAATTACTTCTCCTGAAAGATGTATTACTTGCCCCATGAAGGCACCCATACCAAAAATCCTATACTACAATCTAATTTAGGCAAAGGCACACAAGTGAAAATGAAAAATGAAAGCACAGAGAAATTATGCAACAAGTTCAAAGCTACACAGCAGAGACTGGGGCAGAATTAAAATGAGATTACAAGATCTGAACTCCCACATACACTGTATTATGTTTTCTTTCAGACCACACTGGGAAAGCTCACCTCCACCCACTGTTCAGGATATCAAAAAATATATCTGCTCAACAAATTTGTGGAGCCAGTCTCTTCACTCTATACAGCCAAAGAATCCACTCTACTTTAAAAGAGAATTCACAAATAAATAATTGTGGATGGATATTGTGTAATTTTTTTTTTTCTCAAGAAATAGCATTGTTCTCTAAGCATAATCCAAAATTTTGGTCTTGAAGAGGTGAACACAGAGTTTGAAAATACGATAGAAAAAATAGTCTTTTGAATAAAGTTCAGCTTTTGAAAAAGATTTTAAAAGATAATTTTTATACAGTTGATATTAACAATACAAAAACCTCTACATGATACGAAGGTAGCTTTGATGCTAGCATATTTATAATGATGTTTTATTCATGTATTTCTTTTGTAGCTCTGTCACTAAGAATTGAATCAGCTACATACAACTTAATTCTTCCACTGCTAGTTGTGCAATGAGAAAGATATTGCTTTCTGATTGCTGTAAAACAAAATGAAATATGTTACCTGTCTGTTCTACTATGATTAACAAATGCAGTGAGTGTAAGATATGACATGTATGGCTACTTTTCAACAGAAATGTCATACTTATGGAGAACTTTTTGTTATACATATACCAAAGATTTCTGTATTTTTCAAAACTGCATATACATCTGTGGATCCAAGTTGCTAAAGTATGTTGCTCTACTATCCTTTATACTTAGTTACAACAGATATTTTGTGATAACTTTAGTTAAAGGAAAAGAGCATATTGTGGACCTGAAAATTTCCATCCCTAAACATTGGAGGTTTTAATTGCTTTGTTTTTTTAAAAAATACACTACTACTGCTGCTGCTGCTACTACTACTATCATAAACAACCCACACCTCTGTGTCCACTCCTCCTTTCTGCTGTCATCCACAAATTATTTTAGAGAGGCATATGAAGGGAATTTTAAAAAAAAAAAAAAAATCAGAGGAAATGAAGAATCAAATGTTAAATTTCTCCTCAGATTAAATGAAGATGACAGTTGAAAGCATTTTTAACTTTTTGGCAAAGCAGCTTGCCAATGGCTGTGGATGATGACAATCCAGTGTCACATGAAAAAGTAGAGCACGGTATTGAACACTTCATGATAGGGTTTGCAAGGTCCTAAATTATCTTCAAAGAAAACTCCAAGTTATCTTTGCTCTGGAAAAAAGGAAGTAAATGACCAACTAGGAAAATTATGCAGTGATAATACTCTTACATTTCAGTACCAGGAACATGAAAAATCATGACACTGATGCCACCTTAACTAGAAGACAAACTCCCAAACTTCACATCCTGCCACTCCAGGTAACACATAAGACGACCTGTTACACAGCCTAGCTCCCTCCTGCAGCCCCTGCATAAAAATGGCATATCCCTTACATCAATACTCAAAGCCTAAAAAAAATTTCATAGAATGTGCAAATTACAGACTCCCAAGGACCTACAGTCTTAGATCTTATGTGTAAACGGGAAGTTTTGGAGAGGAAAAAAATGCCAAACATCGGAAGATGAATTTTATTAATTACCCTGGACACATCAATTTGATGTCTAATCTGATACCATTAATGTCTTTGGCATGTTTGTCCTCAATTTCAAAGGAGCCTGGCATACATTAAAAGCAAGCAGTAAGAGTAGTTTCATATCAGAGGTATTGAGTACAAAATCTGTGGCTTTGGAGGCATAATGGGAATCCTTAATTCACTGTAAGTGTAACATGGAGTTAAGATCCCTTAGGAGCAGAAGAAATTACCACTCTAACTCATGCAGATGCTGCTTTGGTGCTGTTGTGTGACGCAAGGAGAGGGATTCTCCTGATGGCTAAAAGCAATTTTGAAATTGTTGGTACTACTGTATATGCAAAAAGACAAAGACAAAAGCATCACAGATGTAGCCAGAAAAGGCAATGGAAAACAATGAAATATCAGAGGAACACTTGTAATACAAGCATAGAAGAAAGCTCAGAGAGTGCATCTCAAGCATAATCTTGGCACTAACGAGAATTTTGAGAATAAAGAGACTGCTCCCTTTATTATTCCTATTCTTTTTTTATTTAGGAAGATATAATTTTATGAAGATTTGTTTTGCAAACAAATAAAGATGCATCGAAGATTATAGGCAATTCTCTCATCACTTTTTCTTCCCAACAGAACAACCTATGAGACTTTGAATACTGACTAACCATTTAGTTTAAAAGAGAGTATGCTACATACTCCCTTTTGGATATACCTGGACTACAGCCAAATATGACACTGATCCTAATTATGTTTCTGATATTACAGAGGTCCAAAGAAAATATGACCCTTAAACCACTTATCAGCATCCAAACCAATATCTGAAATAGCTAGGTATAGCGCTCTCAAACTGCTCATCAAGACTGCCACTGCTTTGCCATTGTAGGCATTGCAAAACGATGCTGAAAGCTSCCTTGGAAACACTGTTGAGAGAATTACATAGCCCGCCTTCTTGACCAGTTGTCTGTGGGTTCACTGTTGATTCAGCTAATGCCATAGGCTTTTGGCAGCTGACAGTATGCAGAGTGTAAAACGTCATTCAGCTTCACTGTCTCGATCACTGTGCTCCACAGAGCAGAAAATTAAGTTTGACAGATTTGAAGGAGGTTCTTGTAATTTACTATAATTTATATAAATCATTATATATATGGCTTTAAAATCTCATCTGTAACTTCCAAAGAACTATGACTGAGTCAGTGTGGTTATTTTATAACATAATAGAAACAAAAAAAAACAAATTATGAGTTTAGATCAAATACTCATTTTTATTCCTGTGGACAGAAGCATTGTCATCATTTCTATCTTTAAACATTCTATCTTTAATTTTCAGAGGAGCTTAATTTCTGTATCATCTAGCCTCAATTAAGATGACATTGACTAGTAGTCTTTTCTTTTATATTGTAACTGGCTAAGAATTTTCTGCTGGAACTGCCTTTTATTGGAAATAGCTGATTTTTAGGTGACTTTTTAGTATAAAATATCTGTCAGGTTTCATGAACCTTCTATAAAATTTAAGCAGCAGTCTACTGTATTCTGCCTGGTACATGCTGCTTTCAGGATGCCACATCCACTCTGTTGGGGACAGGTAACTCAGAAGCCAAGCCTCTCCAACACCTTGGGGATGAAAACTGTCCTACATCTGGAGAATCCAGGACTTTCTGCCATGGGAAGCACTACCCCTCCAGGGTTCCCAGGGATGCTGTGGAGCACCCTACCTGGGAAAGCCTTCTTCGAGTTGCTGGCTCAAACACACATGACAATTCCTATCTACGTCGTCAAATTACTTCCCTTTCTGTTTCACTGCACAGCCCTTGGCCTCTCAGTATCCACACTGCATACATACTAGTTTGCACGCAGGCTCCTACTTAGAGCAATCCAAGCAGTTCCCTTGCTGAGAGAACCTGAGCACAGAAGAAAAGATAATATGCTCCAAGATCTGTACGGTACAGACACAGGCAAGTTCACATCAGCCACTGCAAGTCTTGCTTCTTGGCCCCATACTGAAGAGCCTCCCAAGAGCAGTGCATCTCGGTCTTCGGCTATACTTTCTGAAGCAGATACTTTCTTTACAACTCCAAAACTTTCCATTGGCCAGACATGCCAATTCTAAACTTCAATTCATTTGCAACAAAGAAGTCAGGGTTGGATGCAGGGACTGTGCTAATGCCCTTAGATACGATACTGAAAGTGCCACTGGGAAGCTACCCTCCTTTCAGGCTCCCTTTGTACCTCTACTGTTGAGGCCAGCAGTGTAAGAGCTATCAGAGGCTTTGATGGAGTGCACTACAGCCTCGTCTAAGCCTTTAATATTTACATCAATGGTGTGTTACTTTTTTGCATATCATCCATCTAATTGTCTTATTTTTATGACAATGATGGGGAAGAGAACAGATAAAATGCCAACGTATTAAATAATTTCTCCCATTGTTTGTCTCAGGTTTGAAATATTTGGGTGCAATCAGATACACTTGATCCTTTAAGGAAAAGCGTCTGTGATGAGATACTTAATACATACACCAAGAGTACATTTTGCTCTCTAGTGACAATTATTTGAAGATGAAGAGAGGAAAATAAAGCTTCATTTCACTGTGATCTTCAGGACCTTGGTAATTTTCTGGTTACTGAGAACTCTTGAACAGAAGAGTACATCAAGTCTAGAGCTCATCCCATGGTTTTAGTAACATAGTGACTAAAAGGAAACACAGATGGCTATTAACAACTTGGTTAAAGTTTCAGCAAGTATCACAAAACCAAAATACAGAACTCCTGCAACTACTTTTCCCTCAGAAGCTAAAACCCCCAAACCACTTCATTCAACTGTTAATGGTCTCATGTTACTGGCAGGACATTTTTTAGATTCTCTACAGCTATCTTGACTTAGTAGCTTCTGAAATTGAATGTTTACTTAATGTCTTCCTTTGTTTATCTATTCATTTTGTAAACTGACCAATGTCTGTTTACCAACCCAAAGAAATTACATTACAGAACAGAATTTAGCACTGGCTAAATTCCTTCCATAATAGGAATCCTTAAAGAAGCCTAAAATGTTAACTAAATGTAGACTTAAATTATTAATTGAAGCAAGACCTACTAATTACGGTTCAACAGGTACTCAGTATCCCAAGCCGCTGGCATGCAGACATCAGACAGCAGAAATTGCAGCTACTGGGCTATGGGTTGCAGGCTACTGCCATTGACTGCTAGCTTCTGTTATTCCATAAGCAGCTTCATGGGGAATGGGAGAAGGCATACTGCAAAGGTATCGGTGAGAATTTTTCCTTTCCAGTGGGAATTTACTTCAGTTCGGGAAATAAGAACTGCGAACATTCCTCCTCACTTGTGAAATTTCAGTCTCAACCATGAGTGCTGTCAGCTTCAGGCATCCAGTTCTGCCCGAGTGCCCCCCTGATGCCCCCCTGGTACATCCTACTTCCCCAAAGCAAAAGAAAATATAGGGGACACAATCATGTCCCACTCAGTTCCTGCCAATGTGTTGACTGATTTTTGGACAAAGAATACAAAAATGGTAAGAAAACATTTACTGAAATAGCTACCTAATCTGCATTTTCTCATTTGTTTTTGTACACCTGAATGCAGACTGTACACACGGTTTGATTAGTCCTGCTGTGTACTTCTCAGAGTACTCTAATTGGTTCAGAAGCAAATCAGAGAGCCACTTCTGAGGTGCATCTAAACTGAGGAGCTATTTCCTTAGACATTTTTAATTGACAAGAAACAGCAGCATCACCCAGTGCTTTGGGACTCCATAGCAGTTTTCCCAAAATAAAAGATTAAACCCAGAAGCTGCTGATCCATTGGTCAGCCCAAGTGAGGTCAAACAAGAGCCAACAAGCAGCCTCCCTTGCCTCCCCTCCAAGTGTGATCATGAGGAACATAAAAAAGAAATCTCACACAATAATGAAAGAATGGAAATACAGGGAAGGACTACTATTGCCGTAATAGTACTTGTCTCTTTCTTTAAACTTTGGCCTTTAAAAATCTCAGATTTCAGAAAAGGAAAAAGGTCTTATGGCTGCATAGAAACATGAGAGAGGAAGACATTTGCTCCTCCTCCTGCCTTGCAAGAAATAATGGGAGCAGAAGACAGAAGTGTTCCCTGTAATAGCTATTTAAATGTCTTCGTTTGAATAGAACCTAACACATGATTTTTAACTGCTCAAGATGGTTATCCAAGTCCCTCTTCCAGAACAAACCACATGAAAAAAACCCCAACAACCAAGAGCTGCCCACTCATTTGGGTTGTGATGGGTAGGACTACGTAACAAAGGAGGAAAGCAAAAGCAGACCATGTCTCACACGCACATCTCCTGCTCC
Source organism: Phoebastria nigripes (assembly GCA_035582835.1). Taxonomy (NCBI): domain Eukaryota; kingdom Metazoa; phylum Chordata; class Aves; order Procellariiformes; family Diomedeidae; genus Phoebastria; species Phoebastria nigripes. The sequence continues at coordinate 1,384,678 of JAYKAV010003454.1, forward strand.
ACACACATCGTTCAGACACCACCACGTGTTCCACGGTGTGTTTTACCACAGCAACACAGAGCAGGTGCCTCTGGTTTGCTGGGGAATGGCAGACACACAACCAGAGCACCTGAAGTCTCTGAGAATCCACCCTCCCAACCCCCATGTAGGAAAGCAGGTAGCACGTCRTTAGTCATAGCAACAGCTTCAGGCAATTAACAGACCCATTTTACAAGCTGGTTCTGAATTTGTTTTCATTGTCCCTCCCTAGTCCTCATATAAAACTTGGTTCAGAGGACTTTTTTATTCTTTTTTCTTTTTACGACTGACAAGATAGTGGTTATATTTATACACAAAACATGAATACTTCGTATTTATGCTTACACCTGCTTACATACCTCAGGCGGAGTCAAATTTCTCAGTCCACATAGTTAATGCTTGGGCTGGGATAGGGGAAGAAGTGGTTCTCAGCTGAGCTACCAGAGAAGCACACATGCAGCCAGCTTTATGACCATCAATTCAATACATCTTTTGATTTTCCATCTCAGCCTATTACATTTACTCACTTTTATCACATTCACAAGATTTCAGGAGTTAGATTTTATTCTCCCATCCTCCAGTGTGCCTGAGTTGCCTTGTTAAATGTTCTCATGCTTTTTTTGAAAACCTGCTTTTAATTAAAAACCAGACCATATAAGATAAATGGGGAAAAAGCTATAGAAGAAATTGAGAGTATTACAAAATGCAAACATATCACATAATATTATGCAAAACAGCTGTTTAGGTTAATAAAATGTAAGACAAGAACAGCATTACAAATACTAACAACTAATTAAAAAACCTAACTAAATAAATTTACCTGTGGACAGCCATGACCTGGAAACATTAAGTTCTTTATTTTGTAACATTACAATCTCTTTTTACCACCTCCGCTATTCCTACACAAAACAAAAAAAGATCAAAAAACATCCACAGGCCCTTCTTGAGGAGTCTGTCTGGAATTGTTAGCCATGCTTGTTCTCCCTGGGGCAGAGTCAGTACGTACTTTCTTGTCTTGTGATCAGTCAGTCTGCTCCTTCTGTTCATCATTAACTGATAAATTCCTCCCCAAAAATACATGTCCCCAGTTTTGGGCTGCAAACTGTTTTTTCTGTCTAAGACTGCAAATGTAATCTGAACATCTCTCTTCAGTCCTGCAGCCGCATTTTGTACACATTTCAACCAGAAAGACATGTGTCCATTTGTCCGTCTTACAGGTTACAAAGTTGTCTTTGTGGGTTGATATTTATTGCCTTGCAGTCTTTTATATGCAGTAGGTCTAAAAAGATATTTCTTTTATCACTCCAGTACCTCAGTCTGGGATCCTGTAATCATGCTGGGCCTCATCTTGCTTTGCATCACTTGGCAATTTAGGTTGTGCAAGCTATATTAAGTGCTCACAGATTTTCATAGCAATGGCATGTACAAGATGTTCCAGCTTACTTAGTTGAATCCACTAGCTGCAACAGACTGTTAAGATAATTTCTATTTTTTTAATAGGTAATATACACACAAATATGCCTTTGTTAAAATGTGAAGATGGCAAAGTCACTCATTCAAATCTTCGGAAATGCCAAAATTAATTACTGCTGCATGCAGCCTTATGTTCCAAAGCAGATGAGTGTAGTTAGCACTTCTGTAAATTGCGACACTTTGTCAAGTCAAGCAACCAACTACCTAAAAGTTCACTTAACTGTTATGACACGCCATCACCTTGGCAGAGATAAAATACAGCTCTGAAAATCCATTCACCCACCCCAGTCATGCATTCGTCCTTTTACTTCCTCAAGTTTCTTGCTTATTCAGTACATGTTCCCTTGTGCAGGTAGCTTCTACAGGTCAGGGCTTCTCTGCTAGAAACCCTGACTTGAGTACCACTAGTCCTGACCACTGATGCCTCAGCCACTTCTATCTTCTCTACAGCAAGCAAACCTTTCATGCAAGTCTTGCCCTGTTCCCCAGCTTCTTGACCGTCTTCATCCCCAACCTCTTCACAGCAGTCTCTATTGCTTCAGCTCAAAAGTCCTAGTGCCCTGCTGGGCTTTGTCCGGGACTTTAACATGCCCCTTAATGTCACAGAACTAGTTAATCTGTGCACATTAAAGGAAATAAAGAAACAACTGTCATTCAAACAGAAAAACAAAAGAGATTAATCATTTGGTATTATCACCACACAGCACGTGTGCACATATGACTAAGACATGAGGGAGGAGAACCATATGTACCTAACTATTTGCAATGCAGACCTAGTGAAGTTTTCCAAATTAGGTCACGGACGACAAGAATATCAATACAATACACACATACACATAGATTCAGACACAGTATTTTTACAGTCCTAATGGAGATGAGGTTGGATGAGGACCTCTTGGGTGCAATTTATGCAATATGGGTTTTCATGAGACTGAGGTAACACTGGTAATATTGTGGAAGCAAAAAAAAAAAAAAAAAAAAGATTTTTGTAGAGTTTATTTCAGTTCAACTAGCTAGGGAATTTGATCTGAACCGGAGCTGCTCAATTGCTTCTGGATGACCAGGTGTCAGTAAAGGATCAGTAACATTTATTTCCATTTATGTACGGCTGACGTGTTGCCAGTTTTTTTCTAGAAATAGACATTACAGAGGCTAGCTATCTCTTCTTACCTTCCACTTGCATCATTGCAATCTGCTCTGAACTTAGAAAATATTTGAAAAATTCAGCTAGCATAGAAGTAGGCAATATTTTAGAGGCAGACCATTTGGAAACAGCCATCTGTGCTTGATAATGGTTGAAAATTTTAGAAAAATGCTACTTTTCTCTCTTCTCACTTTTTTTTGCCAAAAAAATTCTTGAAGTTTTTTCACTAGTTCCACTCATTTTACCCTTTCTGCAGTGGATTTCTTTGCAGTACTAGTTGTGGAAAAAAGATAGAGCTTTACAGCCAAATTTTGTGTGATAGCCTACACAATACTAATTCATTCATGTTGACCAGAGACCTTGGCATCCCTGTGCTCCTTCATGTCACATTTTTATTAGCTACCCCATCTCTTCTAATCCCTCCACTCCAATATCTCCCTTTTACTTATTTCTCATTATTTGCCTCGACCACCAAGACCATCCAAGCAGTCAAGAAGCCAATCTCTTGGTTTAGGTGGGATGCAACTGCCAGCAAGAGCACCTTCACCAAAAATCTACTTCAATAAAATAACCTATTCTTTCCTTATTCTGATAGAGCTTGAATTTGCTGACTATTCAACAAAGTGCAAACCTTCTTGCAGGTTTCTGAAGGAAACATAATTTAGTATTAGGTGATTGCTGTTAATTTTAAATAAACAGTAAGGTATGGTGCTAGCAATGATTTCTTTACTAAGCAGCAGACCATTCCTTTTCCTCACACATGTACCAAACGGTAGATGCCTTTCTATGTTTTCTTTACGCTAAAAAGGCATTTCTATGGAGCAGATCACTGATTTCAGGTAAAGAGAACTGAGGACTCACCATTTCTAAGATGTTTAAGCATTCATGAGGTCTATAGACCTTATGTGATTACAGATATATCTGACTAGACAAAAAAGACACATTTACTTTTCTAGTACCTTACTTAAGTTTCTCGCAAACACCAATTGTCTCCATAAACACTTCTTCCCATTACACAGGAAAAACTGAAAAGTTCCTTGCATTTATAATTAAAGACATATAATTATGATTTAATATATATTCTTGATCACAAAAGTAAACAAGAATCTGAAGACTAAAAGCACTTACCTGTTTCATGGACATTTCATGTTACTGGAATCCTTTCTTTTCATATTCCTACTAGGAGCTTCCTTCTACAGATGATTTAAGTAGCAAATACTTCAAAACATTTAAATAGTAAATATCCATTTTGGTTCCAAAAGACAGGATAAARTGACTCGCATACTATACCATCTGTATTATTTCACTTAAGACAACACATACATTGAATATTTTACTGCTCTTCCACTCCCTTCCTCTGAAATATTTAAACAAACATTAGCAAATCGTTTGTAGTCTCAACTGAAGCTGAGAAAGCTGTTAGTTCAATGTATATACACTCCCTTCACTGCCCTAAATTATATGAGACCAACTTCAAAACCACTGACTGAAAACTAATCTTAAACACTGAGCAAGTGTAACCGATCCTGTAACTATACCTCCAGAAGAAATGCATTAGAGACGCACTAGAAAAAAAACTGCCACAAAATAGCTACAGAACCATTAGGTGTCACGTTAACTCAAACATGAGTTTCTTTTTTGCAGGCCAGCAGCCCAAGGCAGCTCGCCTCCAATTCACTGCGTTACTGAAGCACAAAACCAGTAACCTCGGAGCGCTCTGGCGCACAGCAATGTCRCAGCGGGTCAGCTCTCTCACGGAAATGGGTGCTGTAGTTCAGCTACCTGCCTGGTATCAAACAAATTGCTTCTGCTCTTTACCTGACACTGACACACTTTGGCGAATAAAGAGAAAAAAAGTCCACTTGAATCCAGGGGTCCTTCCTCGAATGCTCGAAGTTCACAGCTGCATCCCGCTACTTTCTGATGTCAAAAAGTCTGTTGACCACAGGGCACCCCACTGTTTCCAGACACTAGACAATGACCACCCATCCTCCCTGAACCCCAAAGGCTGGTGAGACAGACTGATTAGGCTACATATTCAAATTGCAAGACAGGACAAAAATAAACATTTATGCTTACTGATCCCAGGTATTGATGCAATGGAGAAGCTGTAAAAACCTTTTTCAGGCACCAAGTCTGGCCTTTTTCAGAAAAATGCCCTCTTGTCCCTTAGCACAGGTGACCCATTAGCATGTATAACTTTAAGACCACTGACCTACCCGAGAGCAGGATGGTAGAAGCAGGTGCGACCTGTTTCTGAATCTGGACAAAATTAATGAAATCCAAGTGCCTCCAGGGAGTCAGCTTTGCTGGCTAAAGAAATCTATCACTTCCTATCTTTGAGCTCCTTCGAAACACTTTTTTGATACAGGCATTTGCTCTACAGTTTGTTAAGTCCTTCATGCTGTTAGTTGCCATTCATCTTCTGGATTTTAAATGGTTTACCTAACTGAGTAGAAAGGCATATATATTTCTACAGTAAGCATTCCCAAAGTACTTCACCAAGTATGCACAATATAGCAGGTCTGTATCTTCAGGTAAAAATTAGCAAGTCATCCTGCCTCTAGCTTTGACTACATTCCTTGTTTTAAGCCAAATTCATGACGGCAACAACTATGCACAGCTAATGCCTTTGGCATGATCCTGCATGAAAGCAGCACGACCTTGGGAAGCTCAATGAAGACAGAGCGAGACAGGGTATTTTTCTCACAGCATGGCCATATACACAAGCACACCACGTACCAATCCTGCTCTGCTGCTGCCCAATATTCTGTGCAAATCAATGTGGTACCCATTTGCCCAAGTCCCTTTGCAGAGAAATCTGGTTACCATCCATGATTTTATCTGCAATATTATCAACATCTCAAAAATAATTATGGTTTGAGTACACACATTTTGCACTAGTTCTGCTACTTTTCAGTCTCATGACATATCCCCTCATTATATCAATACCGATTAAAAAAAAAAAAAACAAAACAGAGTTAACTTTTCTAGAAAAGCTGTCCTCCTCCCTTTTGAGCATGGTTCTATTTGTTCCTGCCTGACAGAACAGAGTGCATCAAAGAAAAGTAATGTATTTTGGCAGCTACAGCTAATAAAGCAAGCATCTACCTTAAGACTTGAAGACAGCAAACTAAGATTAAGTTCATCGTGTCCTAGCCAAGAAAACCTGCAGAGAGTCATGCTTACAGTGAAAGCAAAGCTGGAAGCTTAGCTTTTTCACAAATTTCAGTTACCAATAAAGCTAAAACTGTAAGGAAGGGAAAAGGGATTTCTAAATAGGTTGTGGAATTATTTAAAAACAAGTTAGAAATAGACACTCAGTCACTCCTGATCTATGTCACAGGTATCAGCTAGTTTCATGCATGTCTATCTGAGAACTGAACCACAAATTATTTTAGGGGTGCTTTACAGTCTACTGCAATCGCACGAGATCAGCCTTCGGTGACTTTTTTAGTTTGAGCGCCCTCACAAAAGCATTTATAAAAAAGAATATATTTGCTCCCTCACGTCTGATTTATCTGGGTATAAAACCTAACAGGAGAGGGGTTTGTCTCAAGTTGCAAGAAGTCTCTGCTTTGACTGACACAGCAGAATCATTACAGCACAGGAATGATTTCAGACATGGTAACTCGGGTCGCTTCTACRAACTTGTAAGTGCTCTCCCTCAAAGCAAAACTCCCTTGAAGCAAAAAGAAAAGTCAGTGGGATGCCCCACATGGTCTGGTTTCAATCTGGGCTCCAATATATTTAAGCATTTAAAATGAATCTTTTCTACAGTGTTGATGCAGAGGGTCTAGACCTGGGGCTGAAGCTCTTCAAAGCTTTATTCTCTACAGCCATGTGCCTTACTGCTTTGTAGTTCAAGAACTAATGACAACATGCGCACATTAATCTGTCAGAAGCATCCCCAACAGCTCAGAGGCAATCTCAGCATGGAGGATTTTTGCTCTCTGTGGACTGTTGTTCGCACCTTTCAAACAAGTACCCAAAATCCTTGAGCCTACTTTATAACCAGAACTGATTCACTTCACTTCTCAATTTTTTGCTGCTATTTTTATACTAGCACCATCCTGTCAAAAAAAAAAAAAAAAGTTCAAAATAAGTCAATTCCTGTTAAAGGCATGTGATATTTTAAACCGCATGATTGCATTTAAGCACATACTTAAATTGAGTGTGTGCTGCCTAAATAAGCAGAAAAAAATGTATAACTTCACAAACTATCCTAAATTTGATTCAAAAGGGAATTGACTATTAAAACTATTATTCTCAGCAACAACCTTTTAGAGTAACTGAAGTAAGGATTATCTGAAATCAGCAGCATTTTTCCTTGTATGAACCTGGAGGATTTCCTGAAGTGCTGAGCATTCTTCCTAGTTCTTCTGAAATCAACATGAATTCTACCTGAACTGATGAGAAATACATTATTTGCCTATGATCTTGAGATAGAAAAAAATAAATTTCTCTTGTCAGGTAGACTTGTAAAAGTATAGAATCATAGAATCATTAAGGTTGGAAAAGACCTCTAAGATCATTGAGTCCAACCGTCAACCCAACACCACCATGCCCACTAAACCAYGTCCCTAAGCGCCTCATCTACACGTCTTTTAAATACTTCCAGGGATGGTGACTCCACCACTTCCCTGGGCAGCCTGTTCCAATGCTTAACCACTCTTTCAGTAAAGAAATTTTTCCTAATGTCCAATCTAAACCTCCCCTGGCACAACTTGAGGCCATTTCCTCTCGTCCTATCGCTAGTTGCTTGGCAGAAGAGACCAACACCCACCTCGCTGCAACCTCCTTTCAGGTAGTTGTAGAGGGCAATAAGGTCTCCCCTCAGCCTCCTCTTCTCCAGACTAAACAGTCCCAGTTCCCTCAGCCGCTCCTCATAAGACTTGCTCTCCAGACCCTTCACCAGCTTCGTTGCCCTCCTCTGGACACGCTCCAGCACCTCAATGTCCTTCTTGTAGTGAGGGGCCCAAAACGGAACACAGTATTCAAGGTGGGGCCTCACCAGTGCCCAGTACAGGGGGAAGTAGTTACATCCATTTAGCTATTACTAATCAATAAACAGTAAAAAATTTAGAAAAGTTTAAAATCTGTATCTTTAACACTGTACATTTCATGCAACAATAAAAGTGGACTGTATTTAATTGTTACCTGAAAATTCATGCAACATCATCTTACATAGCTGAATATGTAAAGGATGAGACCTACATAGTCTGGTTTAAACTGCAAACAGCCAAAGTCATCAAACCACTCTCCTGATCAACCTAATGTGTAAAAAAATTCAGCACACACACTGCAGTTATTTTAAACACTGCATGTGGGCACAAGCAATAACCAGCTGTTAAAGTACTGATGCTCCTACACGACATTTCAAAATACATTTTCTCCTGTATTGCTAGTAGTTATTTTTGGCACACGCTCTTATTTTGTAAACCCCTGTTCTCCTCTACTACCTCCACTATTATCTTGAACTAGCATTTTTCCTTCTGCTCTAAAACTCCACTTTGAACCCAGACAGAACCAAAACCCAGTATCTTTCTGAGAATCAAAGAGGCACACTGTGACTGTAGCTACAGCTAAGCAAATCCAGGGTAATTTGGTGTGGAGCTCCTTTGGATTTGCCCCATATGGGAGATAAGAATTTTATTAAGTCTGAGCCAAAGAAGGGACCACACTGATAGTAAGTACATATGCCTCTGTTGATTCTTTACACATTCTGAGAGGAAAGGAGCATTAACAGTCTATTCTAAAACCCAATAAAGTTAACCAGAACATGCCCCTAGTAAATCTGTACCTGAAACCGTGAGAGAGAACTCATCCATGTGTTTGTTTTCCAAGGTTGAGTTGAGCAAGGCATCAGAAGGTATTGTAAAAATGCCAGCTCAGTTAGCATAAACTGTCCTTGAAAGCAAAAAAAAGAATTGACACCCCTTGCCATATAATGCACAATTGCCCAGCCACAACTGACACCTGCCTTGTTGGTATAAGAGGTACACCAAGACTTTTTGTGGATAAGGAATATAATTACATCTAGCCCATCTAGAACAAGGGGGACCACGATTTTCTTTCTAGAGCTTGCACCTGTCAAAAGGATCATGCTCTCTTACAAACCTGACGTTTTCATAACCAGTAAAATAATTTCAAAATATACTTTACTGTAATACAAGTCAGACGTATTAGGTTTTATGTATGAAACTTCGCGAAATAAAAATTATGTTATTTGAGAACAAATAGACTCACTAAGAGGAAGAGTTTAAATAAAATAAGATAGAACTAGCAATTTGCATTTAAAAGAACAATGGTCAACACTTGGTAAAGATCTGTTTGCAATGTAACCATGATCAATTTCAGAAAAAAAAAAATGCCACTTGAAACAATTTTCTTTACTAACAAGATTCTTAAAAAAAAAAATCAATTTTATAAAATGTGCTTTGCAAGATTTAAACAGAAAAAAAGATCAGGCTGTTTGCCTTCATGTACAATTTGATCAGATAGCATGTAATAGAGGTGACAAAGCCCTTTGAAGTTTCCTCTGAGACTTGAATTTCAGCTAATTTTCTTATGCAAATAAGGGCTAACTAGCTACTTTTAAAATTCCAGCTCTTTTGACTACAAAACCTCTAAATAGATTATTCGTAGCTCTCGTGTTTAAGAAGTTTTGAGTGCATTCTCATCTCATTGCACAGACAGTTATGCATAAGCCTCTCATTAAGAATAAACTGCCTCTCATTGAAATGAGAATATACCCCTAAGGGTTTCTGAATTAAATTCATGTTTGGTTATTCATCCAAATTATTTTACATTTTCATAGCACATTAACATAGTCTCTATAACTTCATGGTAAAGACAGATATACTACTCATAATCTGCACTAGAACATGAAAACATACAAGACTGTGCAGCGTTACCACATTTGTTAAAAGGTGGTGGGTTGGAAGATGCATTTGGCAAGACAGTTTTGCTACGTGTCAGGACTTCTGACAGTACTCAAGGATTGTTTGCTGTCTGTCATGGTTTTTCTGTTATTTTGAACACAGCTTAAGGTACATTTTGCCAGACAGAAGATGAGATTCAAGAAGTTCCATTTGACATAATAAATGGAATATTTGATAAAAGCCCAGGCTAAAGGGAGACAGAAACAGTACAGAAAGCTCAGGTTCAGCTCTTATTAATCCAAAGCTTGACTGTGTTTTGCTGCAGGGTCTAGCATACCCTAGAAATACATTATATCTAGATCCTGATCTTCACGTTGATTTTTTTATTTCAAGTACCTATGTAACCAATTTGTCAGTTTGGGTTACACTTCCTCTTTACCTCTGCCCACAGGGGGAGGATACTCATCTATCAGCCTTCAGCTATGAACTCTAAACTCTTCAGCTTAAAGTTAATCATAGAATCATAGAATCATTAAGGTTGGAAAAGACCTCTAAGATCATTGAGTCCAACCGTCAACCCAACACCACCATGCCCACTAAACCATGTCCCTAAGCGCCTCATCTACACGTCTTTTAAATGCTTCCAGGGATGGTGACTCCACCACTTCCCTCGGCAGCCTGTTCCAATGCTTAACCACTCTTTCAGTAAAGAAATTTTTCCTCATCTCCAATCTAAACCTCCCCTGGTGCAACTTGAGGCCATTTCCTCTCGTCCTATCGCTAGTTGCTTGGCAGAAGAGACCAACACCCACCTCACTGCAACCTCCTTTCAGGTAGTTGTAGAGGGCAATAAGGTCTCCCCTCAGCCTCCTCTTCTCCAGACTAAACAGTCCCAGTTGCCTCAGCCACTCCTCGTTAAGACTTGTTCTCCAGACCCTTCACCAGCTTCGTTGCCCTTCTTTGGACATGCTCCAGCACCTCAATGTCCTTCTTGTAGTGAGGGGCCCAAAACGGAACACAGTATTCGAGGTGCRGCCTCACCAGTGCYGAGTACAGGGGCACAATTACCTCCCTACTCCTGCTGGCCACGCTATTTCTGACACAGACCAGGATGCCATTGGCCTTCTTGGCCACCTGGGCACACTGCCGGCTCATATTCAGCCGGCTGTCAACCAGCATCCCCAGGTCCTTTTCCGACAGGCAGCTTTCCAGCCACTCTTCCCCAGGCCTGAGGCGTTGCATGGGGTTGTTGTGACCCAAGTGCAGGACCCGGCACTTGGCCTTGTTGAACCTCATACACTTGGCCTCCGCCCATCGATCCAGCCTGTCCAGGTCCCTCTGCAGAGCCTTCCTACCCTCGAGCAGATCGACACTGCCGSCCARCTTGGTGTCGTCTGCAAACTTWCTGAGGGAGCACTCAATCCCCYCGTCCAGATCATTGATAAAGATATTGAACAAGACCGGCCCCAAAATGGAGCCCTGGGGGACACCGCTTGTGACCGGCCGCCAAGCGGACTTCGCCCCATTCACCATAACTCTCTGGGCCCGGCCGCCCAGCCAGTTTTTTACCCAGCGCAGAGTACACCTGTCTAGGCCCTGAGCTGCCAGCTTCTCTAGGAGGATGCTGTGGGAGACAGTGTCGAAGGCTTTACTGAAGTCCAGGTAGACCACATCCACAGCCTTTCCCTCATCCACTGGGCAGGTCACCTGGTCACAGAAGGAGATCAGGTTGGTCAAGCAGGACCTGCCTTTCATGAACCCGTGCTGGCTGGGCCTGATCCCCTGGTTGTCCYGCACATGGCTTGCGAGCACCCCCAAGATGAACCGCTCCATAATCTTCCCCGGCACCGAGGTCAAGCTGACAGGCCTGTAGTTCCCCGGGTCCTCCTTCCGGCCCTTCTTGTAGATGGGCGTCACATTGGCAAGCCTCCAGTCATCCGGGACCTCCCCCGTTAACCAGGACCACTGATAAATGATGGAGAGTGGCTTGGCAAGCTCCTCCGCCAGCTCCCTCAGCACTCTCGGGTGGATCCCATCCAGCCCCATGGACTCGTGAGCATCCAGGTGGCATAGCAGGTCGTTCACCGCTTCCTGCCGGATTATGGGGAGTTTATCCTGCTCACCATCCCTGTCTTCCAGCTCAGGGGGCTGAATACCCTAAGGATAACTGGTCTGACTATTGAAGACTGAGGCGAAGAAGGCATTAAGTACCTCAGCCTTTTCCTCATCCTCGGTGACAACGTTCCCCCCAGCATCCAGTAAAGGATGGATGTTCTCTTTGGCTCTCTTTTTGTCATTAATGTATTTGTAAAAACATTTTTTGTTGTCTCTAACGACAGCGGCCAGATTGCGTTCTAGCTGGGCTTTTGCCTTTCTGATTTCCTCTCTGCATGACCTAACGAGATCCCTGTACTCTTCTTGAGTTGCCTGCCCCTTCTTCCACAAGTGGTAAACGCTCCTTTTTTTTCTGAGTCGCAGGAAGAGCTCCCGGTTCAGCCAGGCCGGTCGTCTTCCCCGCCCGTTCTTCTTACGGCATACGGAGACAGCTTGCTCGTGCGCCTTCAAGACTTCCTTCTTGAACAGCGTCCAGCTTTCCTGGACCCCTTTGCCTTTCAGGACTATCTCCCAAGGGACTCTCTCGACCAGTGTCCTGAACAGGCCAAAGTCCGCCCTCTGGAAGTCCGTGGTAGCGGTTTTGCTGGTTCCCCTCCTTACCTCACCAAGAACTGAAAATTCTATCATTTCATGGTCGCTAAGCCCAAGACGGCCTCCAACCACCACATCTCCCACCAGTCCTTCTCTGTTTGTAAACAGCAGGTCGAGCGAGGCACCTCCCC
>JAYKAV010003454.1:1397628-1422950 GCA_035582835.1 Phoebastria nigripes
CCCCCCCCCCCTTCCCCACAGTTCTACAATTCATCTTATTGCTATAGTATGCGTTAGGAAGAAATTATCAGAACAACTTTTCCAGACGTTGCTGAGCAACCTACTTCTTTAAAACTTCCTCAGAATAAAAAAACGTATTTTAAAACAAATTACTTTAGAATTTTCTTATGCTATGATTAATACATCCTGGTTTGAAAAACAAACAAACAAACAAACAAACACACACACACACAAAGTCTGTGAAAGCAGTGGCCAGAATCATTTGACCTTTGATTTAAAACAAATATGCAAAGAATTCATTTGACCCAGTGCATCTATAGATTAGCATAGACTCTTTTGGTTATGAAGGTCTCAGATCTACTGGTTGAGTAGGTCCATATTCATCTGGGATGTGACATTGTGCTAGGCACCTCATGGCAGGTCCCGCAAATTCTCATTTCTCACTAACATCAGTAGGAAATAAAAGCTCTCAGTCTATAGGACAGGCCTCCCAAAAACATCATACTTCAGACTGCTAACAGAAGAGTCTCTTTTCAAAGACGATCTGAACCAGTATTTGTCTTTATCATTTGTCATGTATTTCATTTTAGAAAACCTACACAATCAATGCAATTTCACAAAGGAAATAAAATCCTTCAGCTACGTCGCTTCTCACTTTAAATGCTAGATGCTCCAGGACTTACTGAGATATCACTCATATAGCCAAAACCCAAGCTAACTGGGAGAAAATATTACTTAGAGGATAATATTCAGATACCAATCTGGTTTAGAAGTCATTATCTTCTGTAAGATTAACATTTTTATTTACAACTCCATAAAAATATAATGCATATTTATAAAGCAGGAGAACAGAATTTATAGTATATTGAAATGCCTTTCATGCTTTAAATTGTACTAATTTGGACATTTCAGATTTAATCAAACTGACAAAAAGAAAATCAATGGGAGCCTTCGTTGCTCTGCAACTGCCTCTTAAAGTTTTACACAAACTTTAATAAAATACTGAACATACAAAAATAAAGCTTTCTATACCAGCAACCCTTTACCGCTCATATTAGCTTACGTTTCACAATCAGTACAAAATAGAAACCAAAGTAACAGTGGCTTCACTTGTCAACAAACTTTTTTTTTTCCTAAGAGACACTGAAAACAGTTTTTTAAAGTCACGTAAGGGATCTGGATATCTAGCTTCTATTAATTTTAATGGGCAACACAGAAAAATCTCAGTCTAAGCAAGTACTTAATGTCTAAGATTACAAATGACTCAACTCACCAGGCCACACCCTCTTCCTACTGATTTCAGTATATTTTGCATACAAAATGATTGCAGCCCTTATGGAGTTTCACTTAGCATTATAGCACATGCTTTCAGGATATGCAGAGTATATTATTTATCAAACATGCACACTCAGGTGGGAACTCGATTCTGGAACAGAATGAGTTAAAAGCACTTAGCTACTCCAGAAACATTCAGCAGGCAGGACAAGAGGATGAGAAACACTTTTGCATCACGTCAGCAGTAGTGGTGTGTACTGGACTAACATGAGTCAGAAGGATGCATCACGCACCAAAACCTTTTCAAGTTCATATTCTGTCAGGACAGTTATTTTGCTGCACTGGCTCACAGTCTCACAACTGTGGAAAAATGTTCCTTTCCAACAGAAAATTTTCTGCCTTTGGTCTCAGCTCAGAGATTTTTTTTTTGTCCCTTTTCTAATCTGATTCCCTCCAGCTGCTTTTAAGCACAAAACTATTTTAAGCAGAAAATTAAAACACACAGTGCAAAACATCCCCCAAATTCAAATGAGCTGACTTCTTATATTTCATATTATCCAAAAGGCTTATTCTGACTGACTTCTGCTGTTCACTGAGGTGTCAAAAATGAGCAAATAAGAACCCTGAGGCAGAAAGGCTGCTCACAGCCACTAAAGACAGCAGTAGTATCAGAGCGTCAGTGCCTTTGCTTCGTCAACGGGCAACAGTAACTTCTGTTAAAATGGAAGGCTACAATACTGACTACGACACTGACGGGTAATTATAAGAAAGTCAAGCAATTAAGCACCTCAGTGTTAGTGCTTAAAATTAGAGTGGTAACTAAAACAGACGTGAAAATGAGAAGAGAAAGAACAGGCATTACTTTAACCGTGCAAGCAAAGTCTACTCTGAAATCCCAGGGGGTGGGAGAAATGTTCAGTAGAGCATAAAAACCTGAAGCAAAAGGAGGTATCCAACATATTTTTTATACTCAAGTCCACAGCATATAAGTGAGATCTATAAGTTTGCTGCCTGTGGATCAAGAAAAGTATCTATAAATCACACTTCAAACTTGCTGAGCACATGCCATGCAGGCCAGATTCTTCTGGAACAAACAAGAGACATTAAAATATAAAACCCTGCAGGCTACTCTAAAGTAAAGAAAGTTGAGAACGTAGATCGTCAAGACAAACTGAAAATGTTATGATTCCATAGGAAGATTAACGTAGTCATATAATCTGATGTAATTCATATATTCAGGATTGCTTTTAAAAAGTCCTAGCGGTATTGTTAAATTAGACCTGTCTAAACTTCACAGCATAGAAGCTACTGAAGGTTTATATCCTGTGTTAATAGGATACTTGCACACTTCATATGTTTCTATACAGATAAAATCCCTGTACGAATACATACACAAAACAAAAGGAACTCTGGATATGAACTTTTTAAGTGAGAGATTGTTAATATCTGTCATTACTGGCAAGGTGTCCAAACCCTGTGCCATCAAATGTGTTAGAAGAGTTCTCCAAGGAAAGAAGCCATATTTGGCACAGGTTTGGAAAGGCTATCTAAGAAATATGTGAGAAGCATGAATGTTTCAGCCCCTTGGGGACTCTTACTGGTTTCTCAGAACAGTCTTCGGGTTTAACACCATTCCTAAGGTCAGCCAAACGTACAACGTACGATGTGCCTCTCTCCACTGTTGCCAGACATCGAGCCCCACACTGGATGGAAATGACTAAAGATTTCTTATATTTCTTTGATGCCAAAGAAGTCAATAATTAAGTTATGAGTAGGAACATGACAGCATAAGTATTACTAACACATATGTAAGATATGAATCCAAAATACTGCTGCCCCCCAAATCATATACTTCATTGGAATATGTTCTGAATCTCGGAGACATATGTTTTAGTTTGATGTATTTCATGTACCAGTTTTAACAGTATGTTCTTGTTTCCACYGCTTCATGAATTTGCACGAAGCTAATGGCTCCCAAGGGAACTGCCATTTTATTTGTATTTTTCAGTAAGTTACTGAAACCAATATTGTCATGAAGGAAATACATATTTTATGCTCTAAATGCTTGGAAAAAGAAAGAGAAGTAAAAAGAGTATTGCATCTTGCGTATCTGTTTTTTTATTTCCTTGCATTCAACTATCTCAAATACTTCTCTCTTAAAAGTCTGCTTGGATCAGTGGACTGGAGTACAGTCCATACAGAAGTAGATTACATCCCGCGCAACTAGAGTCATATCCATCTATTCATGAAGGAATGCAAGTGACAAGGGCAATGGCCGGTGATCTGAAGGACAGCAAAGCAATTTTTCCCATCAGGATCAACGTAATAGAGGCAAGATGTGTGCAGACTTTAAGCAAAGCACACAGTTTAAATGCATAGGGAAACATATGTGTCACGGAGGATGTGGSAAGAGAAAGTACATTAGGACCGTCAAATGAAGAAAATGTTACCTTTTCAGAACAGATCTCCATTCCAAAAGATCTCAGYGCCTCCTTCTAAAGGACTGAATGCCTGATGACCATTACCCACTTTTCCATCCTTTACCCTTGGAGTGACAAGCAGCATCTTGATTCAAATGAGGCAAGTGGTGGTGATGATGATGATAAACATGAAACTGTTCAGAAGTAAGGAGCAAGAAAGCTCACAGTAACAGATTTGTATCGGGTGTTCAGTTTCACAGATGAAGCAACCAAGATTTTGCAGGTGACTGATCTGATCTGATCTGAAAAGCCAGCTGCCAAAAAGCCAGCATCTTAAATTGTGCATACTACTTAAGCCCCTGCACACAACACCCTTCTTTCTTATTAAAAAAGCAAGTGAAAAATTGCTTCTTAGGCAAAAAAACCCATCAGTAATGCATTTCTGTGATAACCTGTCTCTGGATTATACCCTTGGAGGGGTATGGGACTGTGTGGTCAGCTCTAGGTGCATGATTGAACTAAGGTACTCTTGCTAATATCTCCTCAAGAAGAGAAGCATTATTTATCAAGATGCATCTGTGTGCATGGCTCATAAAGTCTACCTGTAACTAGAGGTGCAATGATACAATCCCACACTGCAGCTCCTAAAGCAGAAGAGATTCTATAAAGATGGAATACAGCCTGGAGAGGTTTTAAGCTCTTGCTTTTAAAGTAATCTTTTTTGGTTTTATTTTCCTGAAGAAAAACTGTGAAACCATCTTCACCCTGCATATGGAAAACTGTTGTAGAGATTACGATGGGCCGCAGAATATATGCATAAATTGTTCTATATGATGTAAATGTTAAAGAGCTCATAGGTATGACTAACTGTTGCTTCTGGGTATTTTTAGTGCCATGGACATTAGTAACAAATATGAAACAACCTTAAAGAACAATTTACAACAGAAAATCTTCTGCCAAGAAAATCTTCAGATCTCATGATGCCTTTCTCCCAGACGCTTTCCTGAGTCAGGAAGCTTGAAGGTATATCACAGAAAGCATCACTATAAACTTCACCTGTTCTTATATGCTACCATAGGTATTCACCGTGGCCAACTATTGGAGCCAGAACACTGGGACTAAGTGAAACTTATTCATACATTGCATTACAATGTTAAATTAAAACTGAATTACATTGAGAGAAATGTTCATAATGAAAAATATTTTGATAGACAAGCACCGTGGTCTGGAAAGGGACTAATTCAGACTGTAGAGAGGCAGCTCTTTAATGGAACACAGAAATATTTGTTAAAGTTTGATGTAGGTATAGATTCAATGGCTTTTAGGGGCAAATCCCATAGCATTTATCCAAACAAAACTCCCAGTGAAGTGAATGAGTATTTTCCCTAAAGACTGTAACATTTGGCCCTTAGAAATGGAAAACATTCAATAATAAATAGTTTGGATTAAGTAAATTCAATAGCAAATTAATCTACACAAATACCAAAGAGAAAAATCCTCTTTTGATTAATTAATTAACGTTAGTATGCTTCTAAAAGTCTACTATATTTATACATTTACTTATAAATTATACATTTACTGTATGAATATCATAGTTTAGTACTCAGAAACCCAGATCAAGTATATAATAGCTACTGGCATAACCTAGTTAAAACTGTTGGTATTTCACTGCAGATCCTGCAATTCTTGGTTAGAAAAGTTCACTCAGGGATAAAATGTTACGATATTATTTTATCGCCAAAGTACGGTACCTACAGATAACAACTGTGAGAATATTCAGAAGCTTGGTTCACATAAGCACTGAAAGTCCAGGTGCTTCTCTACAACAGATCAGATTTCTCTATTTCACTGATCTTCCTGTCGTTCTTCCTTCACTCAGTTTGTTGTGCTTCCTCTGCAGCATTACCTTCCTTCATTTCTGCCCCCGTTACAATAATTCAAGCATGTTAATCTTTCATAATATACTTCATCATGGTCACCTGGAAGATCAATTTTCTTAAGTTAATGACAATGGTACGTGAGTGTATTCTGAAAAACTGCAAAAAGGCAATTCAGAAAGTAAAGAAAAACCTGGGGAACGACATGACATTTCTAAAAAAGATCTGTTATACAAAAAAAGGAAATAAATTCCACTCTTAAGGATGCTCTTGAGACTGAGAACTAACTCTACAAAATCATTAATATCTGCTAGATGAATGTATTATAAAAAGTCTTTGTTATTGGATTGGAAGAGGCCTCCAGGTTCACAAAGATTTCTTCCTCATTATCACACATAACCACATCATATAAGCCCTTAGATAAATTTAGCCAATTTAATCTGAAAACCATTCTTGGACTCTTGCTCTAAAACCTCCTGTTACTGAAAGTAATAAACTTTTCTCTGGTTTCCAGCTGGTAACTATCCATGGGTGGGTCATCTGTGTGTATACCAACACTATCCTTTGACTCAAATAGTTGTTCCCTCCCTGGTGTTCAGTTCAGTTCCTCACACAAATATAGAGAGCCATTTTGTCACCTTCCAGCCTTAAAAACAGCTCGACTTTTTCAGCCGAACAAAATATTATCTCTCTCAACCTCTTATGCGACCTTTCTCCAAATGTGAGCCTTCTTTTTCAAATGGGTGATTAGTTTTACACAGTATTTTAGATAAAATCTAACCACTAACTTTTTGCAATAAAATTCATGTTTTTCCCCCTTCCATGTCAAACAAAGCATTCTCACCATGTAGGTAAAACTCAGCTTCGCAGCCATAAGGATGTAGCAGGGCTCATGGAGATTTCACCAGTGCAAGCAGCGAGGGTAAAAGGGATTGTAGGATTTCAGGGGAGTGAAGAGGATGAGTAAGACTACAGGAAAGCTGCAGGATTTGGCAGTCTCTGGGGGAAGTAGTATCGGTGGGGATGTAGGGATTTCCTTGGGACGAAGGAAGAACTGAGCACACAGAGTAAAGCTTTGGGGACAGACAGACGTGGCAGAAGGTTCATCTTCACAGGCGGCACTGGAGCCTACCCACCGCCCTCATCCCTGCCCCCTCAGGCATAAACCCTACCTTCCTCCTAAAGCGTCCTTCCCGCCTTCAGCAGTACCTACTCACCCCAGCCTGAAACTGCATTCCAACCTCACCGCCCTGTGCCTTCTGGGCTGCTGCTCTGAGAACAGCCAGCTCTGGGACAGGTAAACTCGTACGCATACGGGGCAAGCAGAGCTATGGTAATGGCCAACCTTCAGTGCAGGCATAGCAGTACCCACCACCTCTCTGTGCTGGCTTCTCAGGCAACCACCATATTTGGCCTACATCTAAGGAAATCTCCATCCTTGCATGTTCTGTGTTACAAGTGGCCTTCATCTACATTCAAACCATGACTGTGAGCCTTCATAGTCATTCTGTACTCAGCTAGTTACCCAAATTTCTCTCAATGAATTCCCAACTGTAAACAGACATTATCTGAATTAGTCCCCAAGCACTTGCATGCCTGGACACTGATCTCCTGCACTTTGTAAAGCTAAACTTCTTCCCATTTCTGCAAATCCAGACCTCCTCCAAACTGTAGATATCTCCAAAACATTGACTCATTCCTTAGCATACTCCTACATTTTATGCTAGGGTCAACAATGAAATACTAAGGCACAACAGATCTGAAGACTTATCTTTGAGGAACACAGATTTCCCCCTAGCCAATACTGCTCCTTTCACAGAATCATAGAATAGTTTGGATTGGAAGGGACCCTTAAAGGTCATCTAGTCCAACCCCCCTGCAACAAGCAGGGACATCTTTTGCTAGATCAGGTTGCTCAGAGCCCCGTCCAACCTGACCTTGAATSTTTCCAGGGACAGGGTATCTACCACCTCTCTGGGCAACCTGTTCCAGTGTTTCACCACCCTCAGCATAAAAAATTTCTTCCTTCTATCTAGCCTAAATCTACCCTCTTTTAGTTTAAAGCCATTCCCCCTTGTCCTATTGCAACAGGCCCTACTAAAAAGTCTGTCCTCATCTTTCTTATAAGACCCCTTTAAGTATTGAAAGGCCACAATAAGGTCTCCCCAAAGCCTTCTCTTCTCCAGGCTGAACAACCCCAACTCTCTCAGCCTTTCTTCACTGGAGAGGTGTTCCATCCCCCTGATCATTTTTGTGGCCATCCTCTGGACCCACTCCAACAGGTCCGTGTCTGTCTTATGCTGAGGGCTCCAGAGCTGGACACAGTACTCCAGGTGGGGTCTCACCAGAGCAGAGTAGAGGGGCAGAATCATCTCCCTCGACCTGCTGGCCATGCTTCTTGTGATGCAGCCCAGGCAATGGTTGGCCTTCTGGGCTGTAAGCGCACATTGCTGGCTCACGCCCAGCTTTTCATCCACCAGTACCCCCAAGTCCTTCTTGGCAGGTCTGCTCTCAATCCCCTCATCCCCCACCCTGTATCGATACCAGGGATTGCCCTGACCCAGGTGCAGGACCTTGCACTTGGCCTTGTTGAACCTCACGAGGTTCACACAGGCCCACTTCTCAAGCTTGTCCAGGTCCCTCTGGATGGCATCCCATCCCTTAGGCGTGTCGACTGCACCACTCAGCTTGGTGTTGTCTGCAAACTTGCTGAGGGTGCACTTGATCCCATTGTCTACACCATTGATGAAGATATTAAACAGTACTGGTCCCAATACAGACCTGTGAAGGACACCACTCATCACTGATCTCCATCTGGACATTGAGCTGTTGACCACTACCCTCTGGCTGTGACCATCCAACCAATTCCTCATCCACCAAACAGTCCATCCATCAAATCCGTATCTCTGCAATTTAGAGAGAAGGATGTTGTGGGGGACTGTGTCAAAGGCCTTACAGAAGTCCAGAAAGATGACATCTGTAGCTCTTCCCTTGTCCACTGATGTAGTCACTCCATCATAGAAGGCCACTAGGTTGGTCAGGCATTAATTATATTTAAAAAAAAAAAAAAACAAACAAAAAAACAAAAAAAAAAGTTGTAAAAACCACCTTGAATTGAGTGTTCACAAGCTGATTCATTTTCACTTAAACAGAAGCATAAATGAAAGCGTATTAGTAATGTGTTTCAGGTCTTCAGTTCAAAATAGAAAATTTAGAAGAACTGATCTTCAGCCAAAGGAACAGAAAAAAACAAGGAATGAGAAATACCGAGGGAGGACTAAATAGAAATTTCATTATAGAGATTTAGGTGTAGAGTTTAGGTGTAGACTGAAAGGTATATTAACATTCTGTTTCTTTTATTGATAAGGATGATACAGCTGACTATGAGAGCAAAGATGAGGCGTAACCGGGACAAAAATGTTAGTGACTACAAGATGTATGTCAATGCCTATCAGTTGGACTGATGTCTTATGGGAGTTATGGAATGGCTGCTGATACTTTTCCCCTTTACTTAAATAATATGAGCAACTGCAAGACCTTTATTTTGACTTAATAGTCTGTAAATACTTAGATAAAAATATTGCTGGAGAGAACAATTAGAAATGTGGAGGTAAAGAAAAAGTTGCATAGAATTTTAYGTGGACTTGACAGAGGCAGATGTTGCCAAACACACTCTACCTTTAAAAAAAATACCAGTAAATAGTGTTTAATGCAAGAAAACATGGCAGATATAATCAATATGAACTTTAATAAAGCACTTATTATGGTGCCACATGAGAAATTATTTATTGAAACATGACTAGAGAGGAACTGTGAGATGGACAAGATATTGGGCAAAGGAGAGACTACTGACTATGGTGTCCCTCTCCCACATAACAAATCCTGAATTTCTCTGTCCAGCAACTTCCCTTTGTGCTTTTCCCAGTTCTAAATTTTCTATTTTGAACTGAAGACCTGAAACACATTACTAATACACTTCCATTTATCCTTCTATTTAAGTCAAAATTAATCAGCTTATGAACACTCAATTCAAGGTGGTTTTTACAACTTTTTTTTTTTTTTAAATAAAATTAATTTCTCTAATCACAACTTGCCAACTATAGAGCAAAGCATTCAAGGCTGTCACCTTGATAACAGTATTTGTTCCCCAACCTCCACCTCTGAATTTCTGCGAGTGAGTTTTATCTTTGCTCATAACACTACAGGAATCTCTATCCACACTGAATCCTGTCTCTGGAGTATCCAGGTAGGTCTCTCTTCACCAACCAATGCAATTTCTTTTATCGTCCTTCCCCAATGGATTTTCATCTAACAGCATCTTTTTACCTAGGCTACTCCGTCTTGCAAGTCTATGTCATGATTAATTAATCATTCTCTCTTTAAGGAGCTGTCAGTATGTTTAATGAAGATATTGCACATTATTGCCATGGGCAAAAAGAAAATTTAGCTATGCAAAAGACTATAGATGTACTATCTAGCAGAATTTGTGTTATTAGCAGGTGCTATGGCTCAGACAATTAGAAGTAGTTATTGACATGATGAACTCTATAATAATAAAGAAATTAGAAATGCACTCCAGCATCCCATAAAATGTTTTTTCGCCATACATAAGGCAGGCGCACTTGACCTCACAACTTCATTTATCCATGTTACAATTGTTTCTCAGTATCTCTTTGGTACCTTCAAAATATACACAGATCCAAGACTCTAAAGTGGTTTTATACAGTGCAGCAGTGTATCCATAAACTATTAATATTTTTAAGGGCATGTGAATAAAATGCTAATTATTACAGACCCATGTGATACATGTAAGAAACATCTCTTAATTAGAATTAACCATAGCGACAAAGAGGAGACCATACACCTTATAAATTGTCATATCGTTCTTTCCTCCTCCATGCAAAAAATGATTGCTAAAGCAACTTTTCAGGGCTGTACTGTTTCTCTTACAAATAATGTAATTTACCTATTGCTACTTGTCAAAGCACTCTCTATGAAAATATTCAMAAAATATAGAGAATATAAGATCACAGATCTGTAAAACAAGCAAGCAAAACAAAAAAAAAATACCCAAACACAAGCCCTGTATCTTCCTCCTCAAAGAGAAGCATTAACTTAAACATTAGATTGATTTTGAAGTTATTCAGAAAAGAAAAATTAAATAAAAGAGGGTGAGCAATAAACCTAAGCAGGAAAAGGGAATCAGGAAATAAAAGTTAGGACCACCTATTACAGTAGGATATGCTTTAGACACAGTTCCTTTGGATTTTTCTTTTCTTTTAAGATACATTTGTAGGTAGAGATCTCAAAGCAAAAATTTCACTGGGGCAATGAAAATTATATTTTTCCTACTTCCCTTCCCTTACCTCAACTATACATTCAATTGGACAGTTACTAAACCAGTAACTTATTTCTTAAAAAAAAAACTTGTAGATCTGCATGATCAAATCCTTCAGTAAACTACTTAATATATCTGGAGTATAAAACATTATAACATGAAATATCATATTTAAAAAAAAAAAAAACAAAAACCAAAAAACTAGAATACTGTTCTAGCTATTTCCCTCTTCAAAACAAATAGTAACATAAAAAAAACAAAACAAAAAAAGAAAACCTATTACAGTGTTGCAAAGTAGCTACCTCTACAACTGTAGCCACGAGGTGTTGATATGTTATAAAATGTTAAGCCATTTGCTCCATTTTAATAGATATTCTTTTCCATTCATAGTAATAACTAGGAACATTACCACGAAAGTAAAATTCTAGAGTACGCATGGCTTGGGAATTCACATGACAATGCACTTCTATTTTTTTAGACCTCCTCAGAGGTCAACAATATTGAGATCAGGAACGGTGTTAACTAATGAGATCAGATCTGCACATGACTTCATCTTGTTTAGCTTCTCAGAAGACAATAACAGGTTTCCCTGAACCCATGCTATATCCAGTCTGATCACACATATACATTCAAGTCCAAGTTCCTGGGTGGTTCACTAAGGTTTCAGGAGTTCATTAACAAACTCCAGGTAAAATTTACCAGCTGGCCACAACAGTCTTTCAGATAGCTCTAACATGGCAGTAATAGATTGAAATAGCTGTCCCCAAACTCAGAATCTACCTATGAGAAATTTGCAGTTCCCAGAGAGTCAGATCTGGGATATGGCTTATGAAAACTTTTGTTTGTAATGCCCAGATTCAGAGCCAGATTTGCAGAAAATGAAGCTTTTAGCATAAGTGGTGGGGAACTTTGCATCACTATCTTGCCTTTATGTTTTACTGAGCAACACGATTTACTTTTGCTTTAAGTAAATATTGAAGTAGATTATTCTTCAGTCAATATAAACCTCTCAGGTCAATACATTTTGATGCATGTCTCTCTTAATGCATGAAGTCATAAGTGATTATTGCCCAAAAGAGAGTGGAGATTTCTGGTTCAGCAGCTCATAAAGACCTCTGGGGAGCAGTTTCTTTAGCACAAAAACATATTAAGCCAAATTATGCCAGTTACATGAGGGAGGAAGCCAAACTTCCGCAACCTTATAATAACCTGGTCTTTACAAGACTACTGCAGGCTACTGCTATACACAGAATTTATCAAGAAGACACCGCTTAGTATTCATTAAGCAACACAGATGTAATAGCATGAAATACAGAAGAATCTTAGGTGAACTTAGTTAATCTTTGGGAACCCTAATCAGACAGAAATTCTGTGGGGTTTTGTGTAACAGCAGACTGGCTCCTACTGAAGTGATACGGGGAAGTAAATTTGTTCCTACACCTTAAAGTCCTAGCCTGCAAAGAGGTCACTGATGACCTAGTCTTATACTGATCAAAGAACTCCACAACTTTCCTTGTATCTCTTACCTGCAGGACACCTGAGCAGCAGAGAGGAAGACAATATTCAGATGATTGTCCCGCTAGCCTCCATGGAGAGCCCACGACCACCCTGAAAAGTGTCATTTACATATGTGAAAACATCTGTGTATTCTATTGTGGCCAGCAAGGTTTTTAGAAAGATAAAATATATTCTAAACACTAGCCTAAATAAGCTGAGAAGATGAGGTTCAGGGAGTGTAGTTTGACAATAAAAAAAATTCATCAGGTACATTGATTATTAATTATATATTATGTAAAACACCATTCTGTCTTTTGTCCAAGTATATAAATGCATTCCTATCACATAATTTGTTGGATTTTTGTTTTTTTACTCAGTTATAACTTCACAGGGTAGTGATAATAAAGGGCAAGAAGAATTACGGTTTTCTACAAGAAGGCACCAATATCAATCAGTCTTCAGAGGTGGCACTGCAATGACACGAATATTAACTAAAAATAGACAAAATTTACGGAATTGCAAAGTATCAAAGAAAGCAGAATTTGGCCTCCTTGCTTGCCTCCTCCCACTTATAAAATGGAGATGGACTTACTAGCTATGTTATCCCTGAGCACCACCACAGAAATATACGGAGTTGCATGAAAACTCAATTTAGTTTTATGATCCAACATAATCCCAAAATATCCAGACACAGGTCTGCAGATATTGAGACAGCATTTGTCTATCTGTATGCAGATTTTGTAACTTTTATTTATGTACACATGCACAAATCTTCAACGTAAATTGAAGTTACAAAATTTGCATACTTCATTTTGTTCACTATAGAATTTCAGCTAGTCTAATAAGGAGTGAATTTAGAGGGTCACTAAAATCAGATAAAAGACACTGAGTTACTTATTGCATGTGCACTTTGAGTCACATATTATTGTGCTTACTTTAAAATCATTACCTATTTGTGTATCAGTATGCAGTCTGAGCCCAGCTCTCCTTTCCCAAATGAGCAGTGTATCTGACACTAGCTCCCATTCTGACATTTCATCCACTAATTCACAAGATAAACTGAGCTCCTCTTGCTAACTCTGAGGAGAAAACCTTTTGGGACTATGCCTCAAGAGTGTAAGAAATCAAAATCTTCACACTCAGAGGGAGAGAAAGGAGAGAACTAATGAACTTTTGGCTACCAAATACAATGCTCCCAATGCAGCATCCTCTGGCCACAGTGGCCCGCAATGAAAGCAATATTGTTCTGGTGCGCTTTAATCTAGGTCACAGCCGAAAACACAAATCTACGTTACCAAGTCTAAAAGTCATCAAGTGCAAACCACATCAACAACACAAAAATAATTTCCAACAGTCAAATTCTCTATATAAGAAACAGTACTGTCACATGTTTGATAACATACATTTGTAGAAAAAAATATAGTTTCTTGGTGTGATTCTGCACGCAGTAGATATAAACCCCAAGCCATTATTCTTCCTGAAGCATTCCTGGAAAGAGGTCTACAGGAACAAATGCAAGATACAATCACTTCAAATAGCAGACAAGTTGGGATCCACTGAATTTCAGCAAATCTCTGAAGTTTTCATATACCAATTTCTCCTCAAGCCTTATCATTATACAGCTACTATAATGACAGACTGTAATAAACCATTTTCTTACACTAGTTCCAAATGCATTTTTCCCATCTTATCATTTTTCTAAAAAGGATCTGAAAATAGGTCATAATTTCCATGCAGTTGTTTAATATGCAGGAATTTTCGCCCAATATTTTTGCAGAAGTCTCCCGTAACTATATGAGAGACACAGGAGTATTAAATATTCAAAGTTTATTTTTATATAAAATGATCAGTGTTAACTTATTTATGGTCCTTAACAAGATGTGATTATGAAAGAACAACAGTTTCAATGCCACAAAGGAACCACCAAAATGATCACAGAGGTACTTGATTTGGGTCTGTCAAATTACATTAATTTTATATTAATTGCTGAAGCTTAAAATCCATTTATTCTCAGCAAGAGTGTAGTTTAATCCTCTAGAAAATCAGTTCATAGCCAAATAATACTGTTAAAGTATAAGGTTATTAATGCAGCATTTTTAACATCGAGGAAAACAAAGAATACTGATTTCCCTCTGTGCAATGATGTGCCACACCCACAGTTAATAAAAATAGACAAATTAAGAGGTAACCTCTGAGCTCTGCAGAAAACAAGAAGCTGCAGTAAGACAAATAAATGACACATTACAAAGCTGTAATTAACTGGACAGGAACTGGTTCTTCTTTGGAACGTCTATTTCAATCGGATCAGGTGTGTTTAATGGGTTGCCTGCCACAGGATCAAAATACCCATATCCTCTCCTGCACCACAGAAAATAGAAATGCAAGTAAAGCCTAAACAAAAAGACCTAATTTAATCTTCTCTCTGAGGGACAGCAATACCTCCTGAATTGTCAGCTAAGCAGGAGCACTCTTTCTGAAGCTATTGCCTCTAAGATGCGGTACTAATGCAGAATAAAGACATAGGCATTAAAAATATCCACAAGCACAAATAGTTTCCCCACACAACATACAAGGTTCCAGAGCTATATTCAACTGAGAACACGGGAAATATTATCTTACAGATAGCACTGGTATTATCTCAGACACTAAAATACAAAGACTGTTTGGTGTCACCATTACAACAGTATTTTAATTGTGAACATGATTTGAGAAATATGGTGATRCTAAAGATTAATAACATTTTTATAGTGCAGATGGGAAGGAAAAGAGAGTTTATTATTAGCAACAGAATAAACTGTACTTTCTATCAAGAGGCCTCTAAAACATAAGCAACGTACATAATTTTTGTACAAAGAATTCCAATGGAAAAATAGCAGCTAAAACAACAAAAAAATTTACATTCTGTTTGGGTGAAAACAATCTCTGTATATCATTACTCACCCTATATAAAGAAGCTGATGTTGTATTACATTTGATTTCATTGCATTAAGGAGCAAAGATCTGATCAAATCAAGTTAACGAATGCTTCTGTCCAACTACTAATGATGATTAAAGAAAAAGGAGAACTTTAAATTCTTTAAAACCATTTCAAGCAGATTGCAAGTACATATTTATTAGGACAAAAATACTGAAAATTAACTAAGTATTACAAAAGACATTTTAAACTGGAAAAATGAGGAAATATATCAGGAGATGAAGCTACTGCTACTGCTACARCCTTAACACTGTTTTAAGAGTACTACAGTTTTAGCAGGAATTAAAACAAAAAGATTATCCTTCTGCATCAAAAAGCTAAAAACTGGAAGCTGCAATATCACCCCATGATTAATGTGTTCACTGTATTCAAGTCCAGCATATATCACAGCACCTGGAAGCAGTTTAGTTGCTTCTTTACCGTTTTAGGCACTACTGCAGTCTCTCCAATCCAATTCCACCAAGAAATGGCAGTATTTAGTAACATTTATCCTCTCATTTTTAAAGAGAGAATCCATCCACTGAACCCTCTCTTGAACTACAAATGCTTCCCGTCACAAGGTCACTTTACTCTTAACGGTGCGGAAGTACCTAGTGCAGTTTCCTCCTGGTATCTCATGGAGTATACGTTGTACATATCATGCCTAAAGCAACATCTCCTTCTGTTGTTGGGAATACTTATTGGGATATGCAACTGAGCACATCAGTTGATTTCTCAGGTCATCTTTGTCTTTCTGACTAAGAGCCCTTTTCAAAACAGCTATGTAATCTTTTCCCAAAACAATCCTAATTAATTGCTTTTGTGTTAGGATCTCAGTCTCTTGGCTCCCTGCCATAAGAAGTTTTTGTATCAAAAGTCCTGGTAACTCCTGTTAAAAATAACCCGAAAACTTTTGGTCTTCCTGGCCAAGTTCCTCCTCCTGCCATATCTGTCAAAGCACTTTTTCAGCATATCTCTGGATTCAGTTTTCCTGTGAGTAGGTAGCACCATCCACTCCTGAATTATGGACCCTGTAGACTGTCCCTGAAAGCAGCCCCGCATGAGTGGCAGAGACACTCTGCACAGCACTGAGTCATGCCATCATCCATGATATCCTACCAAGGGGTTCCTGGTAAAACAATCTCTCCTACCAACAGCAAATCCACCTTAAATGGCAATTGCCCACATCTCTTCAGTCCCAGCTATTGCCACAGACAGCCTGGATCTTAGATCTGACTTAATCATTCAACTAATTTTGTTCAAATAAAAAATGTGAAATAATCTGAGCTACAAACAAACTGTGAAAATGCCCGAGTTGTTCAGAGTTCTTAAACTTTTTGAGAAGAGCAGCTGAGATACTTCCGACCATATGAGTTTAAAAAAAGGTTTTGCTTAAGTTAAATTCTTAAAAATACCTCACTGAAAAGCTACCGCTCCCATTCTTAAAAATAGGGCAACAGGGTTATTCTGGCTTGAAAGATATGAAAATAATCAAAAGGTGGCCTTAGAAAATTGCCACTTCATCTCACCCAACAGGAGTACATTAAAAGCTGTAAGAAAACTCTTCTTTGTACCCCAGTCCCACAGAACATGCTCCCCCAGCATCAGCCACCGAACGCACCTCAGTCTGCAGGTGAGCAAGAGCCTTTCTGTCACTGCTTATTGCTGTTCAGTGGGGCACGATGGCATGAATGCTAAAAATGAGATTAAAATATACTCTGTTTCTAGGACCTTCTATCCTCCATCCACGCTTTACGGAAAGCGTGGAAGAGAAGGCAGAGGTAGCATTCACCATAATGCAGAAAAAGGGGAGAAAGAAGTGTGGTGCACACAGAAGGAACATGAGTCAAGATGAGGAGACAAAGCAGTCAGGCTAGGGGAGACAGATGAGACAGGGGCAGGGAGATATGCAGTCACTGAAGTATATTTCATTCCAGAACTTGGAGTGGAGCCCAGAAAACTGAAGTCTCAAAACCCTCCTCTGCTGTCAGCTAGTATTTACAAAAGCTAATTGCAAAGCTCTTCTCTTAGATTTGCAGCTGGACACAGAAAGGGTAACAGTCCTCCCCAGCTACTCGTCCCCTTGCTATTCCAAGAGGCAGACAGCTTTGCACTATCGTTCTTAACTTCTTGGGATACCTATGATACTATTAAACAGAAAAGGAATCATGTTTTCTTTAAAAGCACAATATTTAATACCATAAAAATGTTCCAAGATTAAAAGTGTTGGGAAAAAAAATTAATTCAGTGCAGAATGAATTAAACATTCAAATATGGAAATTGTTCCTATATACACATAGCGTAGCATGCACACACACAACTGGCATACATCTCTTTTCCTTTGCAGCCATGGGTAATTAACACATGGCCACATAAACATGTATGCCAGCATCAATTAGGTTTCCCTTCTTCAACTGTGGAAGAAAACTTCATTCTTGTTCCGTGACACATTGTTTCAGCCACATGTAAAGGTTGCAATACAAAGAAAACGGTCTTCTGAGCTAGTGTGACTAGAAAACAATGCAAGGAAAAAAAAAGGAGAGTTTGGT
Organism: Phoebastria nigripes; assembly: GCA_035582835.1. NCBI lineage: Eukaryota > Metazoa > Chordata > Aves > Procellariiformes > Diomedeidae > Phoebastria > Phoebastria nigripes. Next base: position 1,415,538 of record JAYKAV010003454.1, read on the forward strand.
CAGATGTGCATCCAGGCAGTCCCTGTCTGCTGCTCCAGCATTCTGCTATGCAATTTGTAGCATGCAATCCTTACAACTTTTTTCCCCTCCTTCTTATCATGCCTCACGTACCAGGATGTTCACAGTCAACAGTGAGTTCCAGAACTGCTTTAGAAGGTGAAGACCATGAGGTTCACTGGAAAGCACCGTAAGCTCTCAAATCACAGAACTAAGCTGAATGCAATGATCACCCTCAGGGAGATATATTACATTAACTCAGGGATTCTGAGTATTAATTGCACACATCTCCACAACACCTATTATTCTAAGGAAATGTTTTTAACCTCCAGAAGTCAAAAGATGTACATTTTCCACTGTAGTTCTATGAAGTTACTGTATTTCCTGATTTGTATTTATTCACCGTTAGTAAATCAGGATTTTCCCCACGCATTATATTTCCTGAAKAGTAGAGTTACTACCTGCAAGTGCAATCTAGTGAATGTCAAAAGTGTAGAACCCTGATGAAATGTTAAACAAAGCAAGAGATAGGCATTGACCTACAAAGCAGACGTGTAGCACCATTTAACAGGCTTATGCACAAAATGTATTTCTGAAATATTACAGCGTGCATCTGCATAAAGCTAACTGTTGATGGGAACCAAAGCTGACAAAGGCATAACAACATAAAAATGCATCTGTGATCTTATTCTGTATGTGGTGAAAGTGACAGCCCATCAGTGTACAATTATCATATATTACTAACGGAATATTAATCAAACATTCATTACTCTAATTAAAAAAACTTGTCTGGAAAGACAGTCTGACTTTTCACCTCTGGAACTGTAATTGACACACAAATGAATTTGACAGTCTTAACGACTATAAATCCTTAGTGGGAGAAATAGTGTCTTAATCTTCCAGCATTTAGCTTAACAGCCAGTTTCCACTCTCCGTGGGTAAAATTCAAGTCAGCTTAGATGGTCTCATGCACTACTTCAACCTCTGTAAGGACTAAACATATACCTAACATGAGGCAAAGATAATACATAGGCTATGTGCAGGTTTACTGAGTGGGGATTAAGTTTTTCTCTGAAAGAAACCTGGAATATCTGTCTATAACATACAAAGTCAAGCCTGAACTGGGATTTCAGTTATCCATGGGCACACACACACTTTTGAACCCGTATAACATTTTTTTTCCCTTCAAAAGTGTTATTTTTGTGCACGTACAATGTCAAGAAACCCACAAATACAAAGGAGACCAGGTAGCAGTATAAAGTCTGCCTTTCAAACAATTCACGTGGAAAAGAAAAGCATTTAGGAGATAATATTTTGCAGTGCCAATAACCCAGAAAAGAAAAAAAGAGATGTGATCTTTGTGCTTATGTATTGACACAATCCAATGCCTGCTTAAGGCAATGACAGACATTACATTCWCATTGTGAGCCACAGATTTCAGTGAGTATCAGATCAGGCTGCTACGGATTATCCTAGCTATGCTAAACCATAAGACGTTCTTTTAGCAATAAAAATTATATGTGTACACGTTAGAGGCTCCACCAGGCTATGCTGGCTTACGGACATGCTTCTTTTTATACACCTTGCTGAAGATGTTGAAATCTGGACCCACTTAAGTCACAATGACTTCTGCTATTTATTTCAAAGGGTGTTCTGATTTTACCTGATGTAAAATCATAGAATATCTCAAGTTGGAAAGGATCCATAAGGATCATCGAGTCCAACTCCCTGCTCCTTGCAGGACTACCTAAAATTAAATCATATAACTAAGAGCATTGTCCAGATGCTCCTTGAACTCTGACAGGCACAAAAGATACCACCCTACCATTAAAAAACTTATTATACTGTTTGACCTTATGGGATACTTGGTAAAGTTAATATAACTAAATTGAAATTCAGACTGTTGACAAAATATAATGGATAATTAATTATAATTTAGAACTATGAGCATATTTTAATCTGTCTTGACTTCATCTATCAGATAATTACTTAGGGATATGAAGAGTGTTACGATATGGTTAGCACTGTAATTTTTTTATGTTACTGTTTCAAATTACTGTGTTATTTTCACTTATATTATCAGACATGGTATAAAAGTGTAGGAAAGGTCTATTTATAACCTCTGAAACAGGAAATTCATTTGGAACTGATACCATAAATAAAAGTCTAAATATTTAAAACTCTAAAAACATAACTTTGAATTGTTTAATCTTTGTCCTTGGTTATACATCTTCATTATTTTATATTATAAAAGTCATTCAAACTATGTGTTCACTTGTAACTAAGCTGGCAAAGAAAACTCAGAAATTATCTGTACTACTTCAGTTTGATGTGATTTTCTGTTGTTCAAAACAATAATTTTTGTATGAACCCATTTCTTCTTGCTAAACACAGACTCATTTCAAATTCATTACCTTGACAACAACATCCTACCAAATAAATAGTGACCATGTTTTTACCACAACAGGGATAGCAATATTGTATTAGTCACTGAGGAGGAGACAATGAACACATCTCATTTATTACTGTGGCCAGTACTACACAAATGATTTGCCAGTTGTGATATTAATTGCATAAGACGTTTCTTCCACACATTCTGCTCTTGCTTTACCCACAGACTACTCTGAGGCTTAACATCATATGCACTAACCCTTAAGGTCCTAAAATTCAAATTCATTCCTTAATTGGCTACGGAAACTGTTGTAACTGGTGACCTTGGGTTTTTTGTTGGTTTGGGTTTGGGTTGGTTTTTTTTTTTCCCCTCCAGTTGTCATATGTTCCACTATCCAAATGATAAACTTTTACCCCTCTCTTCCTCAAAAAAAAAAAAAAAAAAAAGTCCGGGGTGAGGCAAAATTTAAAAATCTCTAAATACTAGAAGCTGAAAAATGGCAATTACATAACAAAAACAGGTTTTCATTTGGCTTTATGTATTTACATTTATAGCTACTTGAATCTAGCATTAAGTCAAATCCATTCCTGCTTGCATCCCACTTACCTCCCTGTAAACACACCAGTCACAAACCCAGTCTTCTGCATTTTGCGTCTACTGAGATAAACTCTACTGCAAATACATTTCTGCTTCCTGTTAATGCCATCCAGTCAGTGCTCAGAAGGGAACAAAAACTGGTCTATTTTGATAAAATATATGGGTTTGAGCATTTTTTTTTACAGAGTATTTTCTTCAGTGTATCTTTGGTTTAATTTCACATTTATTTATTAGGCACAAGCAGAGTTAGTTAAAAGTAGTTATTAGATAACGCATGACTAATTTCATCCTACTTTCAAAAAGTATTTGACCTAGCAATAAATACGACAAAGTTAATCCTACTTCTTAAAATATCTCCATGTAAACTCTAAAAAAATGCTTAACAAAATAACCGTTAATACTACATTTGCCACACTTAATTTTCCAGCACATACACAAACTTAGCTCTTAGACTCCACTGAGTTAATTTACTTACTTTAGCTGGTATATTGTAAAGATAATAATGGAATCTATCAAGAAAGGACTATACGATTAGGTTCCATAAAATTGTGGGCAACAATCCATGACTAATCTGCAAATTCAAAGGGGGAAGCAAAATGAATTTTTTTCCTTATTTATCCATTTTAAACAGATAAGATGTGCAGCGCACATACTGATCAATTTATTTAAACATTTTGTTTCTAATACTATGGCTTAACTTTTTCTTCCACAAAACACACAGCAGGCACCTTACCTTAGAAAAATTCATATTACAGATGAACAAACTGGAAAGTGACTGAGCATTTGGGTTACACACAAGTTTCAGCATCTAATGTGGGGAGGGCCCAGTTTGGCTCCAGGACAATTTGCCATTGAAATTCAATTGGATCAAGAACTGTTCTCTTGATTGCTGAATTAAACGTTGGCTGGTGATTGTTTAAATATATGTGCTGAAAGATTTACTTTTTTCCCCAGAAAATACATACAAATAAATACATCTTATTCTGTAAAATTTCAGGTATCTCAGTATCATACAACGTACGCATTCAGCTTTGAGTAATAACTTGCTACACAAATGTAAAGCAATTTGTTTGTATCCACTAAAATGGAATATATCATATCCATGATACCAAACTGTAGTAATAAATTACTGAGCTCTGCTAGTGGTGGAAAAAGCTTCACCATATTAGATTTTACGGTACAGCTCTCTTATAGTCATCCATTATTTATTTATTCAGCCATACATCATGGTATACTAAATAACACAGYGGCTATTTACAATCTGTAGAGGGCACACATCTGCCTAGATCAAACTGTTTAAAAATACTATTTCCTTTACCATGAGTAAGGGGTGTTTACTATAATTAAAAATACGAGTGCAGTGTAACTGTGCTGCTGGTATCCAAAAATTCTGGACAGCCACYGTGACTATGCAGAAAAACTGTCTAACAATACACCCACTGAGTGAGTTATTCTTGAAAAGTGGACTTGTGACCAGTCGGGTCTACCACATGCATGCAGCTAAGTGAGTGTGCGCCGTAGGTCTGACCTAGGGTTTGTGGGGTCCGCTACTTATTTGCGCTAGCAGGTCTATACATTCACGTTCTCCAGGCCACCTGATGGCAATAACTAAAGTGACAGTTTCAGCCCTGTGGTGCGAGTGAGGTGTGCGCTCGCTGCCTTCAAGACCTTCCAGAAAGGAATTCACGCTTCCTCCCCGAGTTCCTCATTGCTTCCACCAGAAAGACAAGAAAAAGTCTTTAAAGTGTCCCATGTGCCTGAACAGCTAATCTCAGTTTCTCTTCAGTCTCCTTTACAACACCAAAGAGTAGGGAGAGATTAACATCAAGAATAAGGGAGTTTAAAAGGAACTCACTCTCACTTTTATTCTCCCTGCGGTTGAGGGAAAAAATCCCCATCAAAAGATCAATCCTGACTTAAACCTAAATTCAAAGCATACATAAGCCTGAAGAGGTACTCCACATTTATCAAGCATATTGCTAACATGGGCAGTAGCTGCCATGAACTGGATATGGAAGGAAAGATTTTTTTCACAGCAGCAGTTTATGGTTAGACTAAATGTTAAGCAAAATCAACAGATACATCTGAAATAATTTGTATTCTACAATAACACAAGGCTGTCATGTACACACAACATTGGAGTCAACATTATGTTCATTTTTTAATACAAAGCAGTAAAAAACCAAACCAAACCAAACCCAAACACTCAAAACCAGGACACTGCTTCGTTCAGCAATTGTTCAAACCAATGTCTAAATCAGCTGCAAGGACTCTGTAGGCTAAGGCCCTATAGGGTGAAAGAAGCCAGAAAGGCTGAACTAGATCTGGCAGACTCATCAAATAATTAATTAATTATACCACAAATAATTAATTAATGATCCCAGTTCTATATAAAAACAAACAAAAAAAGAAGAATCACAGTTGAACCAAGTAAAAATCCACATCCAATTTATTAATCGGTATCTCTTACTTTGCAATAAAAGAAAATACTGGGCTTTTCTGCTATAGCCTCAGGTACAAGCATTGTTTCTCGCATCAACGTCATATCTCACACAGAGATCACTGTGAGCTGCACAGAGAACATTGGTAGGATTTATTCTAAAAGATGTACTGTATTAAACATGAAAATTAACTTTAGCATGACACCATTACAGATTAATAATACTGAAGCTTTTAACAAATCAGATTTACATTTGTGGGCTTTCCTACATATTAGTTTCTCTGTTCCTAGAGAGACTGCAAGTCCTTGGGAAAATGGTCTAATTAGTTTTGGTCCTACAGCAGTTCAGGAAGCAAACTACAGATAAGTTGAACAGCAAAAAGCAAGTTATAGTTTCTATAGATGTGCAAAGTCTGCTAGAAAATTGATCATTGGACACACAGAACTGAAGTTCCCAATTTTCTTTCCTTTTAATTCCAAAATAAACTGAAATGGGCACCAAGATGAACCTTCATCTTCCTCTCGCCATGCTCTGCTGTGTGTTGTCATGGGGGCACCAGAAATTTAGAATAAAGAAACGTGATCTAACTCATCTCTCCTAGGTCCTGTAGAAATGCTGTGAACCTTGAGTAATCTCTTAGCAAATATTTTTGTCTTCAGAAGGGCTCTACATGTGTAACATACAAAAGTGTTGCTACTGCATTTCAGCATTTCTTCTTACAAAAAAACCTCCAATATGGCCCTGACCAATTGGTGCTCAACATTAAAAACCTTATACGGCTTTTTACAGGGCAGGCAACCTGCTCCTGCAGTTCATGTTCAAAATGCCAGTCAGCATAAAGAGCAAAGGTCAAGAACTTTATTATACTCTCACATTTTGACTTGGTTCTGTCAGAAATGTCCTCTGGAAGGTAATTTAACTTAAGAGATTAATTATTTTGCAGCACACTGCACTGATTTTAGAACCTTACATAATATCTGCTTTAAATGACCGAAGTAGTTGAATACTGCAGAACTTCCTTGCGTTTAGCTTTTCACTTTCCATGTTTAGGATCTCATTGCTAACTGTGCAAGGCTTTTTTCACAGGAATTTGTAAAAATGGGAATGACATTTCCTCATCTTTTGTCTAAATCTACCGGTGATAATTATTAAAATCTGGTTTTAGAAATGTGCAAATTATTATTCCTTTTTTCTATCTGCCCTGATCCTGATTTCTAAAGATATCCCTTTTTTTGGAAAATACATTTTATTTGAAGACAAACAGTATGCAAGAACTTAACCATATGTATAGAACAGTAAATGTCCTTTTTATTGAGCTCATTAGAATATTTGTGATGTGCAAGTGGTCTCACAGGCTTCACGCTGTTGGTTTTGCCCCTTGACTGAGAAATTATTAGCATATGACAMAGCAAACAAATGATCCTCTTCATGCATGAACCTTTGTTCATATATAATTCCGCTATACAACACTCTCTGCAAAACACAGCATGAAGATTCCCAGTGGGTAAATTTATATCATGCTATAGAGATGTAAAACACCATACAAGTATTCTGGAAGTCAGACCATACACCATCGCAGTATGGTAAGAAACACCACATAGATTTGCAGGTTGGAAAAAAAAAAAACAAAAAATGGTAACTTTTACATACAAAAAATCAACTCACACTTCTACCCAAGGTGAAATGAATGCTCTTCAACTACCATGCCACTTCAATTCTGTAAACGACATTACACGGGTATTGAAACAGCTCTACAAAGAACATCGGCTTTGAAGTAGTTTTTATGAACTAATGAAAAAAAAAACCAACCCAAAACAAAACAAAGTGGAAGAGGCAACCATAGTTTTCACATGAATAAGTTTGTAATATTTCAGGAATTAAAAACATAAATAATTTTTTCTGAGATAAGAGGACAGCCAGCTGGTTTGAACACCATTCAGTAGCCTCTCCTGAGTGCAATATCAGTAGCTTGGGGGTTTTTGGGGG